>JAUJYV010000383.1:0-46782 GCA_033995625.1 Ophyiulus pilosus
AACGCCTTGGTAGGAGCGCCTTAACCATGAAACAATGTTTCATTGATTTCCTTTGATATTTACCGACTCTTGATGGACCACCAAAATGTTTCATTGAAACACGTTTTTTTGGCCAAAAGTTTCATGAAACTTAGTTGCAGAAATGTGGTGGGCATCCGCATATCCCAAACATATTTGTGAAACCCTGTTTCAGTTTCATGAAACATGCAGTGTGTACTAGGCATTAGAGAGTTTGAGCCAGCCAACGTTGTCGTTATCGTTTCGTTAACGTTGGCTGGCTCAAATTCTATTATAACGTATATTAACGTTAAAAAGCAACAAACAAACTGATGATAGGGCCATTTTTCGAATATCCAACATTGCATGGATATGCTTTAAAACCGCCATCATGGAACCTGTCAAGTATTCTATCCAGGATAACCCATATCGAGTATGTACGTAAAACAGATGAGTAGGTCTAGTCTTACGAAGCGTGTACGATCATATGATGATGGTACGTTTTTCTCAGAAAATCATTTCGTGGATTTTTTTTTTCTCCTGTTCAGATACGGGATCTAATATATATTTTATTTCCGCCTGACAATTTATGCCCGTTGACAATCCATCCTGCGAGGTTTTCCTATTTCTCCACCCCATGTAGCTTTCGGCTTTTTTTTTTCGATATCATTTTTTATTTCTCTACAAACACTGTTGATGATGTCTCGAAACACAGCCCCTCGCTTCATCTAAACTTTCCATCCGGAATAAAAACAGCGTTGGACTCTGCTAGAAATTATAGGGAGATAAAAAAAAAAAAAGTAGCATAGTGCTTGCTTGTTTTAAAACCGATCAATAGAACGTGGAAAACGGAACAGCTGACATGCCCCTTCAGACGCTTCTAATTCCGTACTTGCATTAACTGATAGCGAATTTGATGGCGAATAAAATGGATACCGATCCCCTTAATCCGATATTATAGGCAGAACCTGTTGCGTTTTATAACGGAGGAAATGATTTGTGGTGGCAGCTTATGGAATCGTGGAGTTTTCGCTGATAAATTTAATCGCCTATCAGCGATGGGTTCATCTCCGATTACCAGGGCTTACACTTCAGAGCAGCCAGCCGTCGCTAACGTCCCGTTAGGTGTAAGGCATTAGAGAGTTTGAGCTATCCAACGTTAACGAAACGAAACGGTACGAAATGATAACGAGAAACAGCGCGGGCAGCCCGGTAGGGTAGTCCTTGTCATTCCAGGCCGCCAGCGCTGTTTCTCGTTATCGTTATCGTTTCGTTAACGTTGGATGGCTCAAACTCTCTAATATAGAGATTGAGCCAGCCAACGCCTTAAAGTTAACCTTAACGTTAGAGGCGGGAAGGGAGGAGCCACGGACTGAACTACCCAATGAACTAACTGAACGTAATGAGTGCACATGCGTGGTTCTTCCATTCCCGCCTCTAACGGTAAGGTTAACGTTAAGGCGTTGGCTGGCTCAATCTCTTGTGTGTCTAGGGCTTGAACTTATTTAATAGTTTGAGCATGTTTACCGTCTTTCACTAACCTTAACGTTAACTACAAAAAAGAATAATCATGTGTGCCTATTACGTTTAGATAGTTTGTCGTACATGTATTTAGATTACTTTTCATCAGTTAATTAAACGGTCACGTGATAAAAATGGGAAAAACCGCCAAAAAGAGTACAAAAGAATGTCGTTAAAGTTCTGCGATAAACTAGCAAGGCTAATAGGGAATTTTAGCCAGCCAACGTCTTTATAATGACCTTAAGTGTAATGGCGGGAAGGGAAGAACCTCGCATGCGCACTCATGACATTCAGTAAGTTCTTTGGGGAGCTCAAGGCAATGCTCCTCTTTTCCCGTCATTAGAGTTAAGGTCAGTATTAAGACATTAGAGAGTTTGAGCCGTTAACCTTAACATTAACGGCGGAAAAGGGAGGAGCCACGGACCGAACTATCCAATGAATTAACAGAACGTCATGCGCACTCATGACGTTCATTCAGTTCATTGGGCAGTTAAGTTCGTGGCTCCACCTTTCCCACCGTTAACGTTAAGGTTAACGTTAAAGCGTTGGCTGGCTCAAACTCTCTAATGGCTGTCTCAAACTCCATATTGTTTGACGTTAACTTAAAACTAATTAACGTTCTGGCCACGCGTGCGCAAAACCAGTGCTGTCAATCTCGTTAACGTTAACGGCGACATGCTCAACAGATGCTATCCACATATGGGGATATATGGACTCGTATTCGAATATAGGACCACATTATTAATGAGGATGTAAACACATGCAATACCATGTTAAATGTGTATACGCCACCATGTGGTACGAAACCTGAATAAGGCTAATTATTTTCGTCTTTACTTATTTAAAAAAAAACTTAACTTAATTTCAAGACATCTTAATGAGCATGACTTCCATAGAACCGATGTTGGCATTTTTTTTTCTGGAAATTGTACGTAAATTGCATCCTGTAATATTTTTATTTCCCATTAATTAACATCACAGCCAACACATACTTGCCTTTTAATTAACTTAGCTTACGAACTCTTCAGTGGTTGTAATTAGGTTTTCTATACGAAATTTGCAATAAGTGGAGACAGGCGAATTTATCAAGAGGAAAACGTGTGCTGTTGAATTCACAATTTTCAAACTGGTGAAAAAAAATGGACGTTATGTTATGCAGAAATTGATTCCCTCATTCGTGTGACCATTTTCTAAGAGATTCCTTCAGATATGTTGTTCAAACCGTGTTGTGGATTTGAAATTTTTTATTTTTTGAAATAATTTTCTAACTGTGAAATTTAGCACAAATGACGTTTTGGAACTTTCCAAACATGACAAACTTTGGAAAAAAATCTCTCTCATGAATAACATGTGATGATGTACTGAGATGGGTTTTGATCTTTTGATGAAAATGTTTTGTACTTGGTGAAAATCTTCCCTGATGAATGGCAAACTAGCATTTCAACTGTGTGATGCATGTTTAACTTTTTTGGTGATGGACAATCCAAGAGGATTAAGGGGATCCTCTTGGATTGTCCATCACCAAACAATGTTTTTTTCTGATTTCATTAGCCACACTTTATTTAATGGTATATATATATTGGGGAATTTCGACAAAACTGATGTCACTTTCTGTGATGGACAATCCAACAAGTTCCCCCTTGATATCGTCAAACACGCATCACTCAGATGCTATGCTAGTTTGTCATCCATCAGGGGATATTTGTTAGTCGTGCATGGTTATTGACTTCGAGAGGAACTTCTTAGTTTTAACTCTAGAGTTTAGAACTCTTCAGTTTTCATTAGAGAAAAACTTCGTTCAATATATTATACAGTGATACCTCGGTTGACGAACATAATCCGTTCTTTGACCCTGCTCGTGAACCGAAAAGTTTGTTCAAATCCAAAATATCAACACTTGTTGTTGGAACTCTACTGCAGCCACGCGAGCTGGGCGAACTGGGTTGCTAAGTGTGCGCTCCATGCGTGTGTGTTCGTGAACCGAAGCATCGTTCGTGAAGCGAAGCAATATTTGTTCGCGAATGGTGTTCGTAGACAGAGACGCTCGTGATGTATATGGGAAAATTTCAACAAAACTGATGGCACTTCTTGTGATGAAAAACCAAAGAAGTTCCCCATGATGTACTCAACCACGCATTACAGTAGAACCCCTCTAAACTAATATCCTTGGGACCGGGTGCTTGGTATTAGTTTAGAGGGGTTAGATTAGACTATGAGGCCTGAGTTGGGACCAGCATCTGATATTAGTTTAGAGGGTATTAGTTTAGAGGGGTTCTACTGTACACATCTGCTATGCTAGTTTGCCGTCCATCAGGGAATATTTGTTAGGCGTGAATGTTTCTTGACTTCGAGGGGAACTTCTTAAATGGTCCATCAATGGTTGTGATATTCGTTATGATTTCATCAGATAAACTTCGTTCAATAGAATATATATGTGAAAATTTCAACAAAACTGATGTCATTTATTTTAATGAAAAACCCAATGAGTTCCCCTTGATATCGTCAAACACGCATTACTCAGATGCTATGCTAGTTTGCCGTACGTCAAGGGACTTCGAGGGGAACTTGTTAGATGTTCCAACGCAGGTTGGGATATTTATGATTTCTTCAGACAAACTTAGGTCAATAAAATATATATCTACAAAAATCTTTGTATGGAACTGTGCGCTTCACAGTTCCAGCGGTGTGGACTTTGACTGTTGTGCGCTTGCGTACATTGCCGCAGTGCCGACCGTTTGACTGTTGTGGAGGCCTGGGTTCAATTCCCAGGTCGCCTACCATGACTGTAGTTTTCACGGTTTCCCACAGTTGTTTCCATGCAAATGCCGGGGTAGTTCCTCTAAAAATCGGCCGTGACCGTGCTCCTTCCTTTCTTCTTATCTACTATGAACTAACAAAAAATACAACCACACACCCAAAAATACTAATACCAAATTGCCTGGTGGGCTTGTTGTTAATTTCAACTGACAAACTTCGTTAAATGGAATATATAAATTTTAGCAATCAGACATCAGGACCTGTGATGGACAAACCAGCAAGTTCCCCTTGAAATCGTTAAACGTGCATTGCACAGCTGCTATGCAAGTTTGCTGTTTATCAGGGGAATTTTTTTTTTCTAAGTTGGAAAATTTTTCATTTCTCAGAATGTTTTTTTTTTTGTTTATATCCTTCAACCGGAATTCCCTTCCGCTCCATCTTCCCACACGTTCATTCGTTCGCATATTTAATCTTTGATCTTAAATAGCAAACGGTTTTTGCTCTCGGCTGTCTCGTCAGATTCCACCGCTTTTCCGAGGCCATTTTGGGGGCCCATTTTCGCTATGAAACCATTACGAATGGATCAATTAAGCGCGTAGACGTTGTTTACGACGCCTAAATTAGCATGTTTTAGCATCATTAAGGGCATTAAAAAGGGTCTTTTCTTAAAACCACCAATTACCATTTTACACGCTCGTAAATTGATCCTCCCGATTAATAACTTCATTAATTGCGCACTTTCATGGCAGGCGAGAGAATTGAGGTCGAACAAGGGAAAAAAATATGCAAAATTGTGAGCCCTTAGATGGCGCACCCTGGATTTAGTGGATTGGGAAACAAAAACTCCTGATCACGTATAACGCCTCAAATTTAAACAACTTATGTTCCTAAGAAGCCGAAATTGGCCGTCAAACAGATCTTGGGCGCCATTTACCAAATCTTTACCAAAACTTGGCAAATAGAAATTCTCGATATTGACTGGATATTCGCTGGATATTTTGAATGGTTTTTTAAATAAGATTGTTTAAGACCTGTTAAATCAAATTCAGGAAACCTACTACATATGGGCCTATTAAATAGGTAGGTCTAGCTTGGTCAAGTGTAGATAAACAATCATTTGACTTTAGACAATCATGTATAATGGACCTTTATTAATTGGAAATTTAAAATTTCATTTTGTAACTTTTTTCAAAACAAATAAGTTTCAGGAGTAAATATTGCAAAAAAAAAAGCAGGGAAGTTGTATTGTAGAATACGTGATCACAGGCTGATTGAAAAGAATGTTCATCATTGATGGCACAATACATGTAACCACTCCCTGATTGAGTGTTGAATTTGTTGTTCGACTTTTGAATTCAATTTGAAAATTTCGATAAAGAGGACTCGATCAACCCTTGCCTCGATGGCAGTGTGAATGAATTGAAAATGACAATACAGAATAGTCAAAAAATTGCTTCGTCAGGAGATTAAATATCCCTTTTTTTTCTCCTCTCTTTATCGGGGAGGAATTAAGTACTCAAGCTTAATCCTCTTTAATGCCATGTCATTTTCTTTTGGAAGTCCTCCGAAAGCCTTTTTTTCCTGCTGAGATTGTTTAAAAGTTAATAAATCAATACCTGACATTTCCAAATGACGTTTGGGATCGATATTTTGTAAACCGACGCCTGGGGGCGCTGACTACGTGAAGTCGGTAGTGAAATTGTCCCTTTTGATTAAATCATATTGGTTGGTTGGCTGGTTGGAGTTTAGAGGCCCAAAGACATTTAAGAACATTGAGGACCTAAGTAAACATTATCGGGGGAAGCCCCATACACATGCTATGTAAGCAGGTTGGATCAAGCGAAGAGGAAAATGGAAGAATATGGAAAGGAAGGAACCAGTGGCATCGCGATGGGGTGCAGCTGGGGAAAGGGAGAGGGGTGCAAATTTGGGTGTTTTTTTCCTGGGTGCCAAATATCCTGCTACACCACTGGGAGGAGCATGGTCGTGGCCAATTGGAGTTCAGCTAAAAGATGTTGGTCATGCTTGTCCAAAGATAGAAATCCTTATTGGAGCTGATATTGGAAGCTGCTTACAGGTCGCTTAAGACCATTGAAGAATGGAATCACTGCTGTTGATGCAAACTTGGGATGGACCATCATGTGGAAGCTGCAAAAATCATCTGTGTCCATTCTGAACACAATCCAAATGTGAATATTTTGGAAGTGTACTTGGACTTAAGTTGCCATATACAATGTATATGACATATAAACTAGGATTGGCGTACATTGTAACGCTTAAACCATATATGTACAAACATAAATGGCCGTATATATGTACTTAAAATGCTGTTTACAGTTTATGTCCAGATGTGACCAAATCATGGAATAAACATATACGTGTACTTTGGGACAAAGGTTGTAACTTTGGGCCAGTCACCGTTTTGCCCAGTTGGAATGTCTTAAGCGGGTTTCAATGGGACTTTTTCAGTCAGTTGGAGAGAAACACTCTTCCATTATATTATGGCGACTTTTCAAAATTCTAAATTCAGCATATTCTAAATTACGGCCTTATTTATTGGGACACCTGTTTTGTATTTCCGCTAATGTCGTCAAACTATCATTTCAGAAGGAAAAACTGAAACCGCTGTTAATAAATCAGGTCAATGTAGTGATTCCTACATGACTTCACTATCATCCATATGAATATCAAAGATTTATAGGTAAATATATAAATCTAAGTTAGACAAAAATCAGACATGAGTGGGCATTTAGGGGGACCAAAACTTGGGTCTCTGCAATTTTTATCCTTTCATTCTGCATGTTATTTTTATTTAGCTCGCAAAGTAGGAATCTATGCTTTTATTTTTTTTGTGTAGAAAGGTTTAAATCAGCTGGCGACCTTGTATTTTTGTAATATCTATGTTGTGAGTATATGAACTCCATACATGTAAATTAAACGCCATATTTAGCCATACATGTTTTCAGACATACGTACATGGAAAAATCATGTATGTACATACATGTATGGAACATACTGTAGCATGTATTTCCATGTATGGAACATACTGTAGTATGTATTTCCATGTATGGAACATATTATAGCATGTATGGACATATATGGAACATACTATAGAATGTTTGACCCTATATCATTTTTCACTAGGGATATAGTACCTTGAAAAATGCACTGACCCAAAGTTACCCACATGATGGGTTAATTTTTTGACAGAAATGAATGGGAATATCCCAACACCTGTTAATCCTACTGTAAAATTAATGCCTTATTCTGAAAGAGGAGGGTGATTCTATATTTGACCTGGTCAGTTTTAGGTAGTAATTATTGAACACTTTATCAGAATGTTAAAAAACACCAAAGACTTGCCCATAATTGTTTTCAGACATACTACTATATTGAAAGATATCATATATGGACATGCTGTATCTGGACGATAATATGACATATTTGGCTCATACATTCAGTTGTTTTACTCGATTTTTCTTTGATTTCTTAGTTTTTGCATGAAATGCATAAAAAATGCTATCAGAAATGAATTTTCAAGAATTTCTGATAATGAATTGATAAAGATTCTGTTAAAGCACTGTGAGCTCCATCATCTATGCTATTTGGAACTGGTCGTTTAAATTTATACATTGGGAGTAGCTGGACAACATTGTGCCATCCCTTTCTTTTGAACTTTTTGGATGCATCTAAGCGTGTACTTAGTGCTTTTAGGCCTAAGTGCATCACTGACGTCATTAAGTCGCTGGTGGGATTATTTCTTTGCAGTTTCATTTGCTTTGATGCATCGTGGTGTCGACTTAGCATTAGCCCGATAGCATCCGCAATGTGCTGACTAAGAGGGTTACTGTAGTTGGGCTGCATTTCAATTCCAGTAATTTTGTTTACTGTAGCGATACACCGACGCAAAGATGGCGCCACTGAATCTCAATTTTGATCAGGTATATTATACATCGGAAATCTCGAGAGTTTAACAACTATGTTACTAGAGAACTCAGGGGCGGATACATGATCAATCCAGACCAGTTCAATAGGTATCTTTTTAATTACACTAAAAACGATTAAATTGTAGCTGTTATTTCAGAGATTGATATATGACAAACTACGCCTTAAACGTAGTGTTTAGTGTCAAATTATGGCACATTTTTTTTTAAACATATATAAAATGAAATTTTGCGCAGTAAGCAATATTTTGTTGTGTAAAAAACACTTTGATAAATGATGCAGATTTTCTGTATTTTTTAGATTTGTATGTATTGAGTGACACGCTATATACGTCGATTTTTTATAACATTGTGCTATATCCTTGTATCAGCCTTTGCTTACACCAGCAGTCACTGTTACCAGGTCTGTTATCAATGATATTGTCAGTCTGTTATCAGTGATGTTGTCAGTCTGTTATCAGTGATGTTGCCAGTCTGTTATCAGTGATGTTACCAGTCTGTTATCAGTGATGTTACCAGTCTGTTATCAGTGATGTTACCAATCTGTTATCAGTGATAATACCAGTCTGTTATCAGTGATGTTACCAGTGTGCTGCCCCATCTTATTATCAATGGTGTTACCAGTCTGCTACAACAGTCTGCAATCAGTACTTGTTAATAGCTTGTTATCATTGCTAGTACCAGTCTACAGCACTATTTTGTTATCAGTCATGTCACCAATCTGCTATCAGTGTTGTTACCAGTCTGCTATCAGTGTTGTTACCAGTCTGCTATCAGCATTTACTACAACAGTCTGTTATCAGTCATGTCACCAGTCTGCTATTAGTGTTGTTACCAGTCTGCTATCAGCATTTACTACAACAGTCTGTTATCAGTGATGTTACCAGTCTGCTGAAACATTCTGTTATCAGTGCTGTTATCAGTGTTGTTACCAGTCTGCTGCAGCGTAGCTACCATTTGGTATTTTTCTCAGTTCCCAAAACATTGTAACAACTTTAAATAATTGCCAATGAAGATGATAACAGTTGATTTCATAGCAACAGAGCATTGTCTTCGTTATCCTAATTTGACATTTTGCCCTAAGGTCAAAAGTTATTATGTGGATTTCCGTCAACAAATGTTCGTAGGTAAAATCTAACAACATCAGTGGAGAGCTAGAGCACACATTGTCAAACGGAGGCGCCCCCTTGCGTCGCCATCGCGTATGCTTTTTTCAAAAAATCGTTTTTTTACCCTGTCTGGTTAAATTTTTTTTTCTTTCTTTCAACGTCATTTAAACGCATCATTCGTTCAATATTGGCCCAAATGGAAAAATAAGCGTTAAACGCCGCTCCCGACCGAGTGATTTATGGTTTTTGGACCTAGAAGTTGAAATGGAAGCAACCGAAATTCCTACCCTGGCAACACCGCCACAGCCACTCCATCATGACAATGGGTTTGTTGTCCAAATTGATTTTTCTTCTACATTTTTTTTTTTTTATCCTATATCTTCGTAGTTTTTCCCCTTTCTCGAGTGACATCTATGCTTCCTTCGTGCGCGTGTGTACAAATGCGATATAAAACGATGGGGGCTATATTATATGACCGGGGATAATGCCGCCATTTTGCTTTATGGCTTTTCCGTTATCGAAATTCTCGAGAAAAATACCCGTATTTGTTGTTAAGTAGCCATTCGCCATTACTTTTAATCTCGTTGAGCGACTCGCAGTTTTCCCGGACCACCGCCCAGCTTTTATTTTGTTTATTTTGCTGTTTGATTTCATCGGTTTAAGGCTTTTCAATGAAATCTATTTTTGTCAAGGGATTACCTTGCTTTATGGACACTTTTGCAGGGAACTTTCTTTTTCAATACTACTTCTTTCCACCATGTTTACTGACCTGCTGTGACTGAATGATTTTTAACGCTGAAAATCGAACATTAGATGTGGTCATGGAATGGATTTCGTCCTAGCTGAAAACGGATTTCAGCTAGGATGAAATTCATTTCGTGACCACATCATTTTTTCGACGAATGTCTAGGGCAATGTCTTTCAACTAAGGACATGGCGAAAATGCAGAAAAACTGTTGTTCCTTGCATACAATAGTTACCTATTTGAATTTAACTATAACGCCCAGTTCACACGAGGCCGAATCAGCTGTTTTGCCGCAGGATCGTGTGAACGCACAGATAGAAAAGCATGCGCCGCGGAAAAAAACCTCGTGCGGCAAAACAGCTGATTCGGCTTCGTGTGAACGGGGCGTTAGGCTTGATGTAGACGTCAGGTTTCTGTCCGTACGGATGCCGCAGCCGGACCGTCGACACGTTTTTTCCCCCACGGTCGACCAGCCGGACATTCCTAGGTGTTTTGTATATTATTTTTTTACAGATTGTATAAGTTTCGGTCTCGGTTTTGGCTGAACTTGCCAATAGATGTTCTGCCAATGTTCGGTTTCGACCGAACCTCAAAAATCCGCTCTCGGTCGGTCTTTAGTCCCAACGAGTCATAATTTGCCATCCAAAAATGGTCGTTTCGTTTGTCGACAATCGACATTCTTATAGGTTCCTTCCCAATTGCTGTAAATTAGTTTCGTCCAGTTTGACTTTTAGATGAGCTTCTCCCAGAGTTGTAAAAAGCCTCTCGAGTAGATGCTATCCAAGGCATGAGCTTAATTAATGGATGCTGGTCCACTTGAAGTTCTGGCAAACGACTGAACGTGGAGTGGATGTGACAGCTGGAACATATATACGTTCTAGATGAGCCCCTTTTGGATTATCGGCGAAAGACACTCGCTGTCAATCCGTGACGTCCCCAAGAAGGCGAGCAAATAGTTTGCAGATCGAAACGCAATTTGCAGTTCGTTGTTTCACACTTAGGCCTATCGGCTCCCATTAATTCGCTTCTGGTGCCATTCACCGCAGCCGATCATTAAAGCCCCCGTGCGGCTTGTGGTCTACGATTCATGGCTGCTGAGAAAACGGAACGATGTTTTGGAACGGTTCATGCAGCACATGCCAGCTGCGGTGGAAACTGTAAACGAAGGATTGTGTTCTGAGTGGAATCAACTGATCTAATTGTTTGGTTAGGACTGTGTACTAGTGTTGGGCAGTAATTGAGTACATTGAATGAATTTGAGTACAAGAGTAATTGAATGCAAATGTACTCAAACTATCAGAGTGCATGGGCACAACGCAATCGATTACATAAATGTACTCACAATGGGTGTTTACAAATGTCATTGAGTATTAACGTAATCTGAAAGTGAGTACCAATAGACAGTTTCAGCATGCCAACGTCTTTATACATACCTAAACTTCAATGGCGGGAAGGAGGAGCCACGCATTGAACTAACTGAACGTAATGGGTACGCATGCGTGGTTCTTCCATTCCAGCCATTAAAGTAAAGGTAAGTATAAAGACGTCGGTATGCTAAAACTGTCTAATGTAATCAAGTATGAATAGAAATACATTTAAGTAATTGAGTTGCATTAAGTAAATTTGAGTAACGAGAATGAGTAACTTGAAATGAGGGTCATTCTAAGAGCTAATATGAATGTAGTCCATGAGTATAATTTACTCAAGTCTGATTACGATACTACTCATGCTATGGAGTATGATTCTACAGATACTTGTAATCAGTACTTCTGCTCATTAGTACATATTTACCCAAGTTTGATTACTCATTTTATGTGATTACTTACTACATTTACTCTATTATACTTCAGAGTATGTTCCTATTGCAGTTATAATCAGTACTCCTATATATAGGAGTACTGATTATACTCATGAGTATAATTTGCACAAGTCTGATTAGTCATTTCGTACTGATTACATGTACTCTACATGTAACCCGATTGTTGCCCATCTTGCATGACATATATGCAGTACTCTCTGGACGACTATTAGGGGCACACTATAATAACGCAACTGTAGGTTTTACATGTATATATCCTGCGCTCACCTACAGTTATTTCAGTTTTTGCTTATTTGCTTAGCAACAAAATAAAGATGTTATGACCGAATTTTTACCCTCTTAATGTGCCGTTGCTCTTTTTGAATTAACCTTGAATTTCCATTTGCGGCACTCTAAAGCTCGTTTTGGAAAAAGTGTACATGGGGTTGACCACCGTCGAGCTGTAAAAAACACTTGGGGAGAGAAATTTTTATTATATCATTATCATGCCTATAATTATCTTTTAATGGTCATTTCGTGACTTCCACAAAATGACCTGATTGTTGATTTGAAGTATTTGTAGCTGTTGTCTCCACATTATTCCTCACCATTTGTTGTTGTTGCGAGGAATGCAACATAGATGGCGCTGCTTTTTTAGTAATGATTGTTGATGTCAAGGAAGCTTCTGTGCAACTTGTCTGTTTATTTATTTATTTATTATTAAGTAGGTGAAAAGTTCAGGTTAAAGATGGCCAGTCTGGGGGAAATGTAATCAAATTCAAAATCGGTTTTATCTGTGTTTTCAGACTAAAAATGCCATAAATGAATTCACTTATGGGGAATACACTGAGATTTCCTTGCGTTTTAACACCGATTTGTTATTCTTGCTGGAGGCAAAGCCGATGTTTTCTCTGCAAATTGGCAAATTGGGACATGAACGATGTGGGATTGGCTGCTTATCAGATTTAACATTTATGAGAATCTAATTTCTGCGTTGCCCAAAAGCGATTTGGTTTACATTATTTCTGGTGTTTTTCTTACGCCTAGTACAAACCAGAGCAAACACGAAACAGAGAGAGGGTTTCGGAAACATGTTTACGATAAAAGTTTGTTCACCAGTTTCTGTCCAAAGGTTTCAGCAAACTTTTTGCCAAAAAAAAAAGCACTCTGAGAGGCGCTCTGGATCAAAGGAAAACATGTTTGCTGTTTATGTTCAACTTTTCATTCGAGAGACTTGGGTTCAATTCCCGGGATATATTGCGGTTTTTCACAGTTGTTTCCAGGCAAATGCCATGACAACCCTCTAAAAATAGACCGTCCTCTGTTCGCTTCTAGTACCAAAAAAATTACCAAATAATACAACTAATTCCAAAAAACTATAATCCCAATTGTCAGATGGGCTGAGCCTCACAATGCATATGCGCTTAGTATACCATGCCGTAGAGCATTGACCCAATTTGCCCCACGAGCTTTTCTAGATCAGGTGACAATTTTTGACAATACATGCCTTGGTTATAGGAGCGCCATGAACAGCAAGCATTTCCTCACTTTCGAAATGTTTTTTGATGTGGACACTATATTTGGACAAACATGCTTATTGAAAAATGTTCATGAAACCACACTTCGAAACCCTGTTTCTGTTTCGTGTTTGCTCCGATCTGTAGTTGCATTAAGGATAAAATGGAGTGGTAGTGCAAGAGCATACAGGGTCGAACATTGGGTTCATTTCTGCTTAATTAATGTAATCATTAGAATACAATGCTGATGAAACAATACATGAGTCTCCATTTCAATCATTACTAAACTGAATTTATATATTGCATTGTATTTTGTCCTTTAGCAAATTAACTGCTTTTTATCAGTAATTGGCAATACAAGATCGTTGCCATGGTGTCTTACAATTTTACAATGTAAGATGCAATTGATTAATTGTTTCCTTGGCAAATAAGCACACTAATATTCCAGTTATTGATTTGATTGCACGTATAATCTGCAACCTATCTTTAGACAGGCATACCTAAGATTAATTTCGAGTACATGCAGGTTCTGTTATTTTTGGTTTTCTATTACATATAATATTTATGGTTATTATAGTAGGCCTATTTCTTCCGCAATAGCATTATGTAATAAAAAACCAATGTACAAATTCTTTATTGGTGAAAATGTTAACCATCATTTGAGTAAGTGTGCATATCAATATGTACACCTGTATAATAATAATCAAACAGTCTGAAATATTGCACTTGAATTACCAAAATGTGACACGCAATGTCCTTTCGATAATACCTGGTATAAGTTACAGTTTTGGGTAATTTGTTTACGTTTGTTATGCGTCAGTTTTCAGTGCACGCGATGCAACGGAAGCTCATAAACAAATTCCGTCATGCGCAGATGATGACAAAATGTTGTTCCAAATTCTGTCCGTTATTCACAGGATGGAAAAATTGTGTTCAGAAACAAAATTCTGTCATGTGAAAAATGTCTTTCAAACTATTTAGATCCACCTTGACAGCTTCCTCCTTTGCCGACATATTTCGCCGACTCCTGTTAAATCCCATTATAATTGCAAACTTTTGTTCAAAACATGTTTCGGAAACCGTGCTTTTGTTTCGTGTTTGCTCTTATTTGATTTGGTACATACCTACCTTAATACTTTGGAGGAACTTGCTTATCTTTTCCCTGTGTGTTTTAATGGATTTTTGACAACGTAATTGACAACGCATTTCTACAAAGTAATCTACAAAAAATAAGTTATGTTTATTGAAAAGTAATGTTTAAAAAACATAATTATCCAAATGTAAATATTATTGCAGCATATTTTTTTTCTTCAAATTTCACTGTTACTCCGATTTTTCATGTTTTCTTCATGTTTTTTTGAAATTAGAGAGTTTGTGCCAGCAAAGCGTCTTCATACATTCCTTAACATTAATTACAAACACACTTCATCAACGTTAGATGCCTCGTTAGAAGAAATTTAGCACGCAATTTTTATGACAGGGCTCCATAAAGCTGTCACGTGATAAATAACCTGAAAGGACGTTATTTAGGAGGAGCGCCGTTAGATTTAACCTGCTTAAATAAAATCTAACTTTGGTATGACTTATTTGCAGCCGCCATGTTGTTTTTATACCCTAAAACTGAGCCGGTCACGTTGTCGGTCCCCTTTACCCTTAATCCCATTCACGTGATGGTTGCGCATGCGCAATCCTAAAAAAAACTAGTGCTGCCAATGTCGTTATCGTTAACGGTGGCTGGCACAAACTCCCTATTGTCTTACCTTCTTATAAAATCGTATTAGTAGGGATTCTCGTCCATGTAGCTCCCCCAGAGTCATCAGCAAAATTAACTTTTGCTAATTAGCTTAGTGTTTACATATACTTAATGGCTGTGAATTAAGTCGAAGTAAATATTGAATTAATAGCCGGTTAACGGGCTTCTCACATACATGTACATATGTTGTCATTGTTGATATTAACCAACCAACCTTCAGAAAGTGCATTTTGTGTAGAATGGTTCAATGGCATCGCAATCAAGCTGGCAATAATTGCATTGCAATTATTTTCAACAATCACGAATCTTGAATAAACTCGCAGATGAAATTGATTTTTCCCCATGATTTCTGGGTGCTTTCAATCGCGAATAATTGCAGAGCCTTCGATTGTTTATTTTCGGGCTGAATTTCTAATGAGGGTAGGGTAAAGATTAATCTTAATTATGCGTCCCGCTTGCATTACTCTAGCCTTCATTTTTGCTAATTAGGATTGAAGATTTTGCGCATATTTAATAAGTCGTGCTATACGCAATTTGCAGAGGATTTTAGACCAACAATGGAAAATAAGAAAGGCAGTAAAAAGTCAATAAGGTTTGATGACAAAAAAATTGGATGGAACGAGGATGACGACGACGATGATGGGCAGAAGAAAAAATTAATTAAAATGTCGTCTTTTGATAATAGGATAACTGACGTTTCCTACCAGTGTACAATGCAAGGGACTTGGAGCTTGGAGATCTATTGTGTGTATTTATAGAAAAGAAATTAGTTCTTCAGGTTAGGTATTTAATAAGAGAGCAGCGTGGAGGAAAAGCGTAGGCACGATGCACCGCAAAAAGGTAGTTGACCAAGAAATCATCAATTATATCAATGTTCTGACACGCGATCACTCTACCAGATAAACATGTTTTGTACATAAAAAAGTATCCTTTCCTGTCGGTGCTTCGGAAATGGATTTGTGTGGGTGTGCTGGCTCAATTTGTTAAGTTCGTGCACATGGTTGAGATCAAAGTTAAACATTCCCATCCAGTAAACAAACCTCTTCAAAATACTAGTAATAATACTCTCGTAATTTCTAGAATTTCTAAAGTATTATTTGCGACTAGCAATTCATCGATATTTGTTTCATATTGCAGTACAGCATTTACATACAAGTACATCACGTCGAGATCATATTTTTAAGGCCTGACTGTATATTTTTTTAAATTAATAAATAAACGAAGTATGCCATAATTTCATGTAGAATTATATATAGCATTCACAAGATGATATTGATCATTATTTAAAAACAAAACAAACAAAAAAGAACATTATATTACGTCATAACGTCAATTGTTTAAGTTAGGTGGCGTTACGATTGAATGTAAGCGCACGGTCGTGGCCGATTTTTAGAGGAATTATCATTGCATTTGCCTGGAAACAACTGTGGAAAACCGCGAAAACCACAGTCATGGTAGGCGACCCAGAAATTGAACTTAGGTCTCCCGAAAGAAAGGCCAATAGCGTTACCACTACCATAAACTACCTGTAAAGTTACCTGTAGTTTATCCTGTTGGTCGTAAATCATCATAGATGGCGCTGATCATTGATGCATAACATCAAATTTGAACAAAACAAAAATAATTACCCAAATACAAAATGTATATGCCGTTTTCCTGCCTAATATTACATGTCATGAAGTTATATGTACGAAAATAACTGCAAATTGAAAGCACTGAATTACAAAGTTAGCAAAAAATTATGCATGATGTTACATAATACGTTTGATGACCTGATAACTTTATTCGAAATGAAGGCAAAGGCTAGATGTCCTGGTGCTTCCGGATTTTTTTTTGTAGATGTTACTTTACATGTGCTCGCTGAACCGATCCTTTCAAATTGGAATAATTCATTGTTTGATTTTTTGTTCTTCAGATTTTGTGACATCGAATAAAAAAGTGATCACTTCCAAGATATCCTCAGAAGATCAGTCTCCAGCAATACAGGTATTTTGAAGAACAGCTAGTAGTTTCATTTAACATGAATATTTGTTAATTTTTAATCAGGGATCACTTTCATAATCAGCATGTTAGCCAACTTAGCCTCACGTCTACATATAAGAAAAGCAAGTGCAGAAATCATTAGAATACAAACAAATATCCCATTATAATATCCAATTATAGAATAATTTATTATAATTCTATTATATAATGTTATTTGAACTCAGCTTTTGCCTAACCTAACCAAATTACTCGTCGGAGAACTAAGTATAAATCGTCTGCCAAATGTACTTTCGACAAATCGGGACAATACAATCATAATCCACGTTGTGACCATGCACAGTCTCTTAATTTTGTTATTCTTGTACTGTAGTAATTAATTTCGTGCAGAAAACACAAGTATATAGCAATAAATATCCCATTATAACATCCAATTATAATTGAATAATTTTCTAATAATTCATTATAATTCTATGATAATGTTATTTGAACTCAGATTTTGTCATAATTAGTCGTCGGCAAAGTGGGACGATACCATAAGAACACTTTTAAGCTCAAATTTTCAGTTCTACACATTCCTTAAAATGTAATGTTGCAATGGAAATTTGAATAATGATGGACACAGTTTCGATCAGATTAAACGACTTTGTGTGCCGACGTTCCAACAGGATGAAATTTTGATCCACCCCGTACATTAGCCAAACATATTTTAATAATTCAGAAGGTATTAATTACGACTAGGTAGTTTCTTCAATTAAGCGCTCATTAAAAGTAGAAGGGCCAACATTTTATCTCTGAAATTCCCGTCCTTATTAATATGCCCCACTCCGCGACGCATGCATAATCCGGCTAGAAGCAGAGGGAATTGCTAAACGGATCCGTTTCTGGAATTGCTCCAGTAAAAGTCACCTGCCAGCGCCGTAAAAGGTTGCTCACAATCTCTATTAGTATCAGTTAAGTTCACTTTATGAATCCCGGAATGGCTCCCCTGGTGGCCGTTGGTTAGCGCCGAGGATTCCCGCACGCATCCGAGTTCATCTCGTAAACGAATTATTCTCAGAAGAATCGTTCTAGGCTTCCGAGGCCCCAAGCTTTATCGGTTCAAGCGGGGTGAGATTTTTCCAAGATGGGGCCCCATGATTTAGGCGAGACACGAGGCACCAGATTCATGGGGATTTACTCATTTGTGAAGCCCTCAGACGAAAGATAAGAGAACTGAGGTGGAAACATGGAAGCTTTTTTTTTCCCTAAAACGAATCAGTTTTCATACAACGCGATTTATATACGCTTTTCAAAAATCTCGAGTAATAAAAACAATAAAGGTTATGGAAAAATGAGGCCATGGCAAGGCCGTTTATGTCGTCACATTTTGGGGGATATATAGGGTTCAGTATGTTGGATTGGACTATTTAGGCTATTTATCGCACTTTTAATGCAAAAATTTGCGTTTTTACCATAAAAATTGTATTTTTACTCAAAAGGTCACTTTTACTGAAGAAAAATCGCAGTTTTAATGCAGAAAAATTGCATTTTTTAAAGCAGAAAAATCGCACTTTTAATGCAGAAAAAAGGCGTTTTTACCTTATATAAATCGCAATTTTACTTAAAAATGGTGCATTTTTACATAAGAAAAATCGCACTTTTACTGCAGAAAACTTACTGCAGAAAAATTGCGATTTTACCTTGAAAATCTCACTTTTTAAAACAGAAAAATCGTACTTTTACTGAAAATAAAAAACTAAAAAAACTGTATTTTTACTTAAGAAAATTCGCACTTTAAATTCAGAAAATTGCGATTTTAACTTGAAAATCTGCAAAAAATTGTATTTTTACCAAAGAAAAATCGCTGTTTTAATGCACAAAAACTGCCGTTCTAGAGCATAAAAACCAGACTTTTAATTTTTAAAAAAAGTTGTCATATGTTCGTTTATGAATTTGGTGTCAAAATTAGTAAGTGTTAAAAGGAAGAATTTGCTACATTTAAGCAAAAAAGTGCAATTCCTCTTTGATATTGTGCCGATTCGGCTTGAAATCTTGAAATACTACATGGACAAACATTGTAGATTTGTCTAATTTCTGGTCTATCCATATATTAAATAAACCATATATGGCTAGACCAGAAATTTCCCAGGCATGCAAGCATGGATAAAGGTACAAATTGAAATTTTTATTAAATAAATGTATATTTTTAGAAATTACAGTATACATACTGTATATTGTATATATATACTAACACAAGATATAGCTAAATAGAAGGTAGACATATACGTTAGGGTATTCGAAATTTTTTTAATTAATTCCACCTAATTAAAAGAAATACCAACTGCAAATTCAGTAGATGTGTATGAAAAAGGCATGATGTATGGATCGTATCATGTCACAATATAGACAAAAACTGGTGTAATAAAAACAGCAGGGGCTATGGAAAATTGGGGTCATGGGCAGTGATTCAATAACCTCTATACAGCCTCATAAGTAATTTACTAAAACAATACAAACCGAATAATTACGATTATCATCGTATTAAATTTCAAATAATTAAATAAATATTACCTGAAAATATAAAAAGAGAGATGAGATAAATAGTTCTGTCACAACATGAACATTTTTCCACCATATATTCCTGAAAAACCTTGCGTAATTAAAATAACAGGGACAATTGAAGAAAAAGAAAATGGGGTCAGGGACACTATTTCAAAGCCTTATAATCACTAAAGCAAATATGCAATAGATATGGATCGTCGTATGTTATAAGATAGGAAGACCTTTTTTAAATCATTTTGAATGTCAAATATGTATTTGCATATTTAGAATGCATATAATATTGTTTAATAAGTAAATTTGGAAAAATGCCCGTCATTGCTTTGCCCAGTTGGAGATGCACACTCTTCTGCCATATTATGGGGACTTCCCAATATTCCAAATTCCACATATTCTAAAGGACGGCCATTTTTATTGTGATACCTGTTTTGTGTTTTTGCTAATGTTGGCAAACTTTCATTTTGGGAGAAAAACTATAATCGATGTTGTTATAACATTGTGACTTCTATATACCTTGTAAGTAATTCCTAGTACAGACCAAAGCAAAAACGAAACAGAAACAGGGTTTCGGAAACATTTTTACGATAAAAGTTTGCTCACCCGTTTTTTGTCAGAAGGTTTCAGCAAACGTTTTGCCAAAAAAGCGTGTTTCCAGCGAAATGTTCGCTCAAGAGGCTGTCCAGATCAAAAGAAAACATGTTTGGGTTCATGGCGCTATTACCAAGGCCTGTATATCATGACGTTGAACATTGTTGTGGACACTATATTTGGACAAAACTGGTTATCGGAATAGTATATTCATGAAACCACGTTTTCATAAATTGTTTTGTAGAAACCACGTTTTCATAAATTGTTTTGTAGAAACCACGTTTTCATAAATTGTTTTGCAGAAACCCTGCTTCTGTTTCATGTTTTCTCTGGCCTGTACTGGGCACTAGGGATGTCTCGAAAAACACATTGGCCCAAGTTACCCCATATGATGGGTATCTATACTTTGGGACATAATTGATGGGAATATCGCTATATTATCTTTTATCAGAGAGTAAAAATGATGCCATATTCGGAAAAAAGGAGTGTTGATTCTATTTTACATAGTCATTTTAGGATTATAATTATTGAGCACTTTTTACAATTTAAAAAAAAAAACACTTGTAAAACTGGCCCAAAGTATCCACATTTGACGGTACTACTTACTCATGTTTCGGTGTCCTGAAAATAGTGAATGAAGTGTGTTAAATTAAATCGGTTCGTGTACCTTGTTGCATATTTTGCACATCTTGTCTATTTTTGAGATGACATTTCGATCCACGCCATCTATGACGACTCGTTTTCCATCAGCACCGCCATTTGGTGTAGAAACCTTCACGTAAATCATTAATCGGGGTGTTTTTCTAAACACTTTTTTTAAATATTTACGCAAGGCAGGGTGGAGAAATACTAATACTAAATTGGGGCCGGGTGCGCGATGATACAACTCAACTGCTTTTGAAGTAGACTTTAACATGACGCCCAGGAGGATCCTAATAACATTCAAATTGGTCAGCCCTTTTAAGTAGGTGTTACTCCCCCATAATGATCAAATTTCAAAGGTACATTTTATTAAAAGTAATATGTACATATGTATCGAATTGTTTTCAGTGTATATGTTTATTATTACTGAAATTTCAATCTGGAAGATCTAGTGAACGAAATATTAGACAGTTTGAGCAAGCCAACGTCTTTTGAGAGGAGTATGGACATGCATAGGCCTTAAATCTCCATGTGTGGGCCATATTTAACCAGTGATGGACCATATATGTGCCTTAATTAGCCGCTCATGGGCCAGATTTGAACCATATTTTGTCATTATATCTTGCCAAAGATGGGTCACAGCCGTGCATGGTCCTTAATTAGTGGTATTCAAACAAACTTTTCAATTGGATGTCTACACATATTCCATATTTGGGGTTTCCACCCACATATGCATACTGTTAAATACAGTAATACAATTTGGTAAAAAATACCACTTGTTATAGGCACGTACATTTCAGTTATTAGAGTTTGAGCCATCCAACGTTAATGCAACGATAACGGTAACGATAACGATAAACAGCGCTGGCGGTCCGGAATATCAATTAAGGACTACCCTATGCGAAGCATGGCATTCCAATGCCAATCCGGACTTCCCGCGCAATTCCTCGTTAACGTTAACGTTATCGTTGGATGGCTCAAACTCTCTATTGTTATCGAAAAAAAAAAATGAAAAAAACTGATACATGTATTTGATTTGTTAGAGGTTTTGTGAGTGATATAGAACACTGAACACTCATTCGAAAACCACCTCTGGAGGATATCTCCCATTTTGGATGTCTGTGGGGGCGCTGCGGGCGTTGGTGGTTTTTCACGTGTTGGCTTTCCTGGATGGCCGCCCTTAGGCGGTGGTCGGGGTCGACCTCCTTCCAGAACACACTGACCCAGACCCCCACTTCGGTGTTCCTATGTAGGCCTGAAAAACCACCCATCCCAAAATATATTCCAAAAAAGAAGGCGAATGGGTGTTTAAAAGATGGCCCACTGCAGGTTGACGTCAATGGGGGCAAGCATAAGGAGCGAAAGTACTTAGGAGGCCATTCTTGTTACTTGAAAGCGAGAGGGGGGTAAGACGAGTTTAGGTTTCCTTACAGCTGGTTCTTGTTTCTTTTAAGGTCTTCTGTGCCGGCCATTGTACAGGGTGTTGAAACTGGTTGGATTTTTTTTTTGAAAACGTGTTAGGGCTGGAATAGGCCAGCAGGGGCCCTGAAGGAATAAAGGCACAGAAGTGGAGAAGGGTCAGTTTCCCATATAGGAAAACTAGTTTTCAATCTTTCCCAGGGAATATGTGGGGTCATGGGCCTATTCAGGTTCTACCCAGTCAAGGAATAGATTCCAGCCTCGCTGAAAACCAAGGCAAGTGCCTCCTTCACACGTTAAGGTTAACGTTAAGGCGTTGTCTGGCTCAAACTCTCTATTGTCGGCACGCACTCACTTCATGGCCTCGCAAATTTCAACCGATTTTATGCAGATTCGTTTTAAAATACGCTTTCAATTTAGTCACGCAATTAATTTTAGCCGATTAAAAAAAAATCTTGAGCCGTATTTCAACCGATTTATTCGTTTTGGAATCGTCTAAAATTAAATTTAGATTTTAACTCGATTTTAACCGATTAAAAAACAAAAACCCACGTCTACTGAAATATATGCATGTGCTCTATTCATGAACTCGCAATTTCAGCTGATCGGCTAAAATTAATTGCATGACCACTACTATTAATTTTAGTCAATTAAAAAAAAGCCAAATCGGCTGAAATTACTTGCGTGACCATTCCTACTGAACAACCTATTTAAAATTTAGACGATTAAAAAAAGTCAAATTGGCTGAAATTTGCATGTTGGCATCTGTTTTCTTCATGACATCGAAATATTTCGCAATTTTAGCCGATTTGTTCGTTTTCTAATCGGCTAAAATTAATTGCGTGATCATGCCTAGTGAACAACTTTCTTCTCATCCTGTACAAGTGCTGATACCTGCGCGGGGTAGATATTCGTGCAACCTATGCACTTTTAAGGCCGTTGTATCACCTTTTTAGGCTGCTTTCCTTCCCTGCTGTTCCGTACGGTGAACTAGCAAGTACGCACGGAAGTCAAACGTCCTAAAAAGGTCGCTTATTTTACAGCGTGTGTTTAGTTCGTTGTCGTTGTATCCATTCTCTGCCGTCATTGTTCCGTTCGACAGTTCGTCTAAACTGAGGTGTTGTGTTTATCGCTCTGATTACCCGTTTAACGACAACGTCATTTTACCAACCAAAGACCGTCTGCTTTACGGTAAATTTTCCCCTTTAGCTATTTTTCCGTCACAAAAAGGTGACGCTGTTTTTTACGCCTGCAACTTCAGTGGCTTCATTGTTGAGCTCTGCCGTAGTGACACTTGCATTTCAACTCTGCTGGTTCTAATGTCGTGTTTTCCTTATTCATTTATTTCAGGAAACGTGCCATTGCCCTAATTTGATTTTGGACGTGAGATTTATTACGTATTAGTAGGATTCTTCGGACGACAAACTTTTTCCCAACAAAAGTTCGCGGTTGCCCATAGCAACAGGCTTAGTGTTCGAATTCCATATCATTTTTTTGTTTGCTTCTGACACCGATTTGTCTTCGGTGACTTTTCTGTGTCGCGACCACGGAGTTTTCCCCAATTTTTACCGGATCCTCGCCATCGATCATCATGCAAATAAAAGCAGCTGACGAAGTG
Source organism: Ophyiulus pilosus (assembly GCA_033995625.1). Taxonomy (NCBI): domain Eukaryota; kingdom Metazoa; phylum Arthropoda; class Diplopoda; order Julida; family Julidae; genus Ophyiulus; species Ophyiulus pilosus. Next base: position 23,930 of record JAUJYV010000383.1, read on the forward strand.
GGGCATCTGAACAACAACAATAATAACAATAACAACAACAACATTCCTCAACGTCGAAGTCCTAAGGTGAGCTTTTTCAAATAGTAGTTTTTGCATATTCGACGTTTAGCCGTTGTCATGCTAAATGCAAATTTGTGGCATAACTGATCGTTAAATACGGGTGATTTACTCATGAATATTCCTTGTGAGCCTCGAGTGTGACTCAGGCGGAATATTTCCTTTGTCTATACACTGACTAACTTTCCTTCCTAGAAATAAGGGATTTTTTTTATGGGGGATTCTAGCGAAAAAACGTTAGATGACTCAATCAACATGCTTATCTTGCTTTTTTTTTCCTTTCTTACCCAACAAAGGAGCGTTTCTTTGTGTGCTATTTTCAAGAGTTTAGGCTTTTGGATTGCTCCTGTTAGGCTAACTTGATTAGCCAGGTGTTCTAAGGTAGAGGCACGTGTAACTAGGTGAAATCGATTTAGATTTCATCTGATACTGTACAAAGTTTAACATTTCACGTAATTTCGTTTGGCGAATTTTCGATATAACACGTGGTGAGGATATCTTGTGGCCTAGAGACTTGTGATTGGCCCATTCCAGCAGTACAACACAAGTGTACTCGGGTGAACTTCTTTCTCTGTGAACTAAGGCTTAATTTAGAGCTTAGTTAGGGTTGAGTTTTAATTAAACATTTGCATTTAAAACAGGAAATATGGTAATTTGAAGTTTTCTTAAAATTTCGGTAAGACAGCAAGTTAGTTGATTGTTGATTACACGCCCTGAAGATCGGTGACAACAATCTAGTTTCCGTTTAGGGTTAAATTAGTCCTGTTATCTTTCAAATGCATGCCGTTTGCAAGTTTATACTGCATTTCATCAATTCTAAGACGCACTTTAATTCCAGTACCCAGTCGCAGAAAATGCTTTTGATTCTAAGATAAGATAATTTTTTTAGAATGTCTTTTCCATTTTGCTAACAACAACAACAACAATAGGGAACCACACTGAATGTACACGTGCATGAGGAAGGAATTTCAGGTATAATATTTGGAAACTTGTATGAAAAATACTGATGTGGATGTGCAACATTGTTTGAACACACGTAACAAGTTGAGTTTTTTTTTTGTTTTTTTTTCGGTTACATGTATCCGGATGTGACAACGATGTTTTCAAGTAGCTGGATACATGTATCCGGCAATTATTGCCTGAACTGTACATGGCTTAAGACACCTGCGATTCTAAGACGCAAGCGGTTTTTGGAGATAGTTCTATGGGAATAAAAGTGCGTTTTCTAATTGAATGATCAAATACTGTATATATTTTGCAGTTGTATCGGACATTAGAGAGTTTGAGCCATCCAACGTTAACGAAACGATACCGATAACGTTAACGAGAAACAGCGCGGGAAGCCCGGAATTGCATTAGAATGCCATGCTTCGCATAGGGTAGTCCTTGACATTCCGGAATGTCAGCGCTATTTCTCGTTATCGTTATCGTTGGCTGGCTCAAACTCTCTATACAAAGAGCCACCCAACGTTAACGAAACGATAACGACAACGAGAAACAGTGCTGGCGGCCCGGAATGTCAAGAACTACCCTATGCGAAGCATGGCATTCCAATGACATTCCAGGCAGTGCTATTTCTCGTTATCGTTAACGTTGGTTGGCTCAAACTCTCTATACAAAGAGCCACCCAACGATAACGTTAACGACAACGAGAAACAGCGCTGCCTGGAATGTCATTGGAATGCCATGCTTCCCATAGGGTAGTTCTTGACATTCCGGGCCGCCAGCACTGTTTCTCGTTGTCGTTATCGTTTCGTTAACGCTGGCTGGCGCAAACTCTCTAATTATGGCATTTGGGTATTCGTAAAACGGTTAATTATGACGAGGTGTAAAGCCAGAGAACATTCCAACTTTGTATCGTTCTTCCTCGAAAACTCAAATTAAATTGATCCCTGATTAATATGGATTGTTATTTCATGGTGTCAACGTATTATAATAAGTGGCTATTGTGATGTCACGTCCTGGTAGTTTTCAATCACTGGAATGACACCGAGTCGATGCCCACGTAGTGCTTGGAGACACTGCACGACTTTAACGTCACGGGTTAGTGATCTATTGAGGCATTAGGCGCAACTTGTGGACTGGTGTTGTTGACTGGTATTGTTCGAAAAGTGAGAATACACGTCCCACTGGGCATCGATCTCTTGTCTGCCTGGGCGAATTAATCGAATTGCTGGCACATTTCATACCCTCGTAATGGCTACGGATTTAGATTTTTATCTCGCCGTTAGACTCTTGAACTTCTAGCCTCGTAAACAACTAAAACCTTGGAAAATTCACCGAATGAAATTATTCCTAAAATGTAACAGCACATTTTGTGGAATCTACGTGAAAATTATAGGCAGATGACCTTTGCAGATTTTCCCACCTGCTATTAATTGGTTTGCCCTTTAAAGGAGCGGTTTTTACCCTTCAGTACAAACATGTGCTTGGAAGTCTTGGACGCAGCTGCTGGATTTGGAGTTCATTTTCTGGTACTTGCTTTTCATGACTACATTTTTCATGCCTGGATGCTTGAGATCAAGATAGTTTCTCAACTGTTTTAGATCGGTTTTTCTCTCATCTACCTGGCTGTCACACACTTTTTTTTACCTCGGTCTATGGTACTGCCATACGTTAATTTATCAAATTTTAAGGACCTTTAGAGTTTGGAACTTGTATATATTCGTAATTATAGATCCTGTACTGCGGTTGTTTGGTGTCTGTCACAGGTGTAAATATGGTTTTCTTGTACAAGTCCTATGTTTTAGTTTGCAGGATTGACCCACAATCGTTTGGGCCCATAAACCCAACTAATCAACCGAATTTTAGATGTGATACAAAATGTTGGGGGCCTGTACGTCTTGTTCTTCATAGATCCGGTAATGCGGTTTGGTATGACAGGTGTAAATGTGCAAGTTCTATATTTTAGTTTGCATGATTGTTCTGATATCGTTTGGGCCCTTTTTAACCTTAGTTGCATTTGGGCCCGTAAACCCAAATATTCAACCAAATTTTAGATGTGATAAAAAATGTTGGGACTTGTACGTTAATCCTAGATCCGGTACTGCGGTTGTTTGGTATCACAGGTGTAAATATGGTTTTCTTGTACAAGTCCTGTGTTTTAGTTTGCAGGATTGAACCGATATCGTTTGGGCCCGTAAACCCAACTAATCAACCGAATTTTAGATGTGATACAAAATTTTGGGGCCTGTATGTCTTGTTCTTCCTAGATCCGGTAATTGCGGTTGTTTGGCATCAGTTGTAAATATGCTCGTCATGTGCAAGTTCTATATTTTAGTTTGCATGATTGACTCGATATCGTTTGGGTCCTTTTTAACCTTAGTTGCCTTTGGGCCCATAAACTCAAATATTCAACCAAATTTTAGATGTGATAAAAATGTTGGGACTTGTACGTTAATCCTAGATCCGGTACTGCGGTTGTTTGGTATCGCAGGTTGTAAATATGCTTTACTTGTACAAGTCCCAAACGTTTTTTTATCACATCTGAAATATGGTAAAATGTATGACCGAAGGCCCTTAAAAATAGATAAAATGATATTTATGAGAATCCCATTTAACAGCTGGTTTTATGTTCTTAAAACTTGGCAATGTTGAGAGTGCAACTTGTGGCTTCAGATGCGAATTTGTTGCACATGCAGTCCTGAACACTTTGATGTATCGTGTGTAAAGATTGGTGTTCTAAGTGGTAAAATCCCCTTCTTCGACAGGGCCTGCTTTCCGTCATTCAAACCCGGGTCTTGGATCCTGCCTGTCACAGCAGGACGTTATCAGAATACTATTTACAAATAATGCAAAAAAAAAGAATAATTTAATGCATCGGTTATCAGCATGTCGATGCTCTCTAGACAGGTTCACTGGCCAGACTGCCACCTCTCTGTGTTTACTGTAGCACACATTGCGATGAGGCTACGTGTGCTTCCATTGCCTAAACGGATAATGGAACGTGTGAATAAAATGCAAATAGGGATGGCAGTAGCGGTCAAAATTAGTATCTTTAGTATCGTAATCAGTATCAAAACAAAGTATGGATACTGACCAAAGTGTTGGAAGAAAGTATCGATACTTACTGATGTGATGGCAGTAGTTTTCGATAAGAAGGGCAAATAATCACACCGTGTAACTGCACAGACCGGATAATTGCACATTTTCTCCATGCCCTGAACTTTTGACCTATGTTTTGTATATGATGTGAACCCGGATAATTGCACACCGAATAAGTGAACACGCCGGATAAATGCACATATTTTACAAGTCCCATGTGCAACTTTTGTATGGAATTGTGACCGGTTAATTGTACATATTTGGTTTGCCGGGTCACTGTGCAATTAAGCGGGTTCGATTGTATTTTGATATTAAGAAAGGTAGTGACTTTTGGACTACCATGTATATTTTCAATTTTTAAAGTATCTACTGGAAAAAGTGAATCTAATGTTTCCCAATTAGAAGGATTTAGCAACAAATTGAGTCAGGGTTACTGTTTTTAAGCAAAAACCCGGATAATTGCATAAACCGATTAATTGCATATTTTCAGCTTGCTAGGTCACTGCAATTAAGCGGGGGTTCGACTGTATTAATTTTAGGTGAATAAAAACACGTGATGCTAAACTTTTTATCAACAAAAAAATACCTGTAACTAAAGAACACCTGCATCTTTCAAACACATGTTCGACAAACATGTTTGTAATTTGTGTTTCGTGTTTCCTTGTTTCCTTTGGTGCAATACTCCACACTTTAAGGTTCTTAACTACAAATGCAAGAAAATCCCAGCAACATCCACATTCCGTTCCAAATGGTTAGATAAATTCGAGTGGGAAAGCAATTTAGTGGAGGTTATCTCGGTTTGGACATAAAGTTCACACAGTATAGTAACTGAACAACTCTTTTGTTGAACTGCAAAAAAAACTACGCATATAGTGCTTTTTTTAGAACCAACATGGATTCTGGTTAGTGTCATTTCATGGCGTCTTGGCAGTCTAGGGCAGGACCTCGATGAAGAGGGAAATGGAGGCCCAAAGGAAGGTTAAAAAAATCCTCAGTTAACACCGGGCGACCTTCTGTTCTGACGATACGTCAGTTGCTATAAATATGATATCTAAAGTGACTCCCTGACCTTTCACGCTTGAAAAGCACTGCTTGGGAAGTATGCATGAGTAATGAAATAACAGAGTACAAGCTCTTACTCAATTTTCAAACAAGTCTGATTCTGTAGATGCCAAAATGTATGTCACAGTAGTTGTCAGAACAGAAAATTACTAGTTGGAGTTAAAAGAAACTTATGAGTTATCTCATTGGAATGCAAGTTCCTAATGATCTCAGATGTCGTCAAATTGAGGCCTTGTCTACATCAAGCTATAGAATGCTTTATTGTTGAAATTGTCTTACCCCTGACACTGTCACAAGGTTGTCGTAAGACACTTGTGCAAGTTTCACATGGACATTTATGTTGTTATAAAAGTATTCTACTTTTTTGAGGACTTGGTTAAGGATCTTTGTTTGTCAAACAACCATACTGGAAACAGAATTGCTGGAAAGCTCAAAGTTGTAATGTTTTGTTTTTTCAAGGTATCCAGCAGCCTTGAATACTTGTTTTGAATTTGTAACACCTCGGAAAAGTGTGGAATTATGCTTGAAATTTGTGTTAAAACATGTTTATGCTGGAGTTTTCTGTCCATGTCAGGAAATTTCTGCTCATTGGAAAAAACAAAATATTTCTTTTTAAATTCTCTAGAACAATTTCTGACGCCTTTGACAGATTTTGTGGTAATTAGTCGTGCGAGGGGTCTTTGGAAATTTAAGGAATACGCTTTGGAAACCTTTAAATATGCTTGAATTTTTTTGAACAAATTTACTGGACACCTTAAATTTCTTCACATTCCTTGAAAATGTAAGGAATGAGTCTTGAATTCCTTGAAATATGCATGAATTTTGTTCAACAAATTTACTGGAGCCACAGCAGTTTTTCTCCCTACTTTCTAGACACATTTTCAGACTTTGGAAAAATATTGTGGAATTTGTCGTGGGAAAGATTGCTTGGAAATTTAAGGTCTGAGCCTTGAACTCCATAAAATATGCTTGACATTTTTTCCAACAAAATCGCAACTTTCTGGTAAATTCTGTCTGTGCATCAGGGATATTTTTCAATGATGGCTGCTGCATCGTTTGTCGATGTGTCGCCAAATTTGCACTACCACCACATGTTGATGATGCTGCCAAGACATGCCTTTGTTGCCAATGTCAGGATGAACCAATATTTGAATTTGTTCGGGCAAATTATGGTGTATGTCCAACCTCAAGGTGCAGGCTGTGGCAGTAGTGACTCACTGAGGTTATTACCAGGGATTTTGTACATAATCCCTTTTTGGAACTGGTAAGCCCCTGTTGTGCTCGATGGTAAGCCATATTTGCTCGAGTCGTTGACTTGTGGGAGGCAAGCTTGGTTGGTTTCACTTACAAGCCATATATTGCGTGCGAAGTTGCATTAATTGCAACTTGTGAGCCATATTTTTCTCCATGAATCAGTCTTCTGATGTGCTGTGATAATATGCCGACTTAATCATTTCTGCAGCGGAGCATGTGAATGCAATTTTGATCTTGTTCACCCCACATTTGGGGTGCTTGCTTTCGTGGCGGCCATCTTGGATTCTTTCACCTGGGCTGACCATGACAATGAAAACCAGTTTTTCTCAGGAATGAATTTCTCTCAGGTGGATATATTGTGCTTCGAAACAGGTTTCTCCTCCCCCTTTAATCTCGAGGTGATGATGTCGATGTTGTTGGCATTCACAATTGCTTTCCCCCCATCTTGTTGTTGGTTTTTAATACCGGCATGTCATTCATGGTCCAATGCGCAGGCTAATGACCCCCAGTAGTTTTCTTTTCAAAATCCATTTTCTCGCAAAGCTTATATCTGGCCAGGAGCACTTGATCCACGCAATTTCACACGCTGTTCTACACATTTGCATTCCAGGCGAAGCGGTTTTATGAACAGCCCCTCTGAGACGCTGACGCGTAATTGGCTAGGGCTGTTTGCACCAGCCAGTGCCTAGACTGAATCTCACGGGGGCAGTTCGTAAATGAATGCACGCTGTTCTGGAGAACATGTAAAATGAGATCTGCAAAGCCGAGTCCACACCAAAGAAAACAATGAGCGAAAGCAAAAAACACGGAAACACGAATCATAAAACTTGAAACATGCACCTGGCTGAGTACATGCCTTGGAACAAGCATCCTAAAGTGAAAATATTTGTTTCATTTGATCCCATCCGCCTCTTGAGCCTAGTCCACACCAACGAAAGCAAGGTTTTTGAAAACATGTTGTCGATAAAAGTTTACTTACCAAGTTTTCGTCCCGATGTTTCTGCAAACTTCTAGGGTTTTTTGCTTTCAAAAGCGTGATTTTGAAAACATTTCGCCAGAAGTTTGCTGAAACATCGGGACGGAAACTTGGTAAGCAAACTTTTATTGCAAACATGCTTTCACAAACTTTGCTTTTGCTCCGTGTTTTCGTTGGTGTGGACTAGGCTTTGGACAATCGGCGAATTGTTTTTGAAAGCAAAAGATTAAGTTTGCTGAGCAACTGGGGAGCATTGAGACACTTTTTACTAAAACATTTTTTTGCATATTCACCTAATTTCAATTCTCCTACTGATCTACAATTGTAAGGAAATGTGGTTTAGTTTTATGGGAATTTTATGAAGCGAATTTTGTCAAATTTTCTGTAAAATTGTAGCTCACGCAATTTGTTTGTGGAATGCCTCATTTTACCCCACTTCTGGGGCAAAGTAAGACATTTCATGAGTTAGACAAAATGATGCAAAAAAAATATTTAATTTGTATTTAGACTTAAAAACGTTATGAAATGAAATTATTAACTTTAAAAAGGTACGCCACATTTCGGTTATCCGAGGCATGTTCGGTCCAAATCAATTCGGATAATCGAGGTTCCACTGTATGCACAATTTATATATGTATATACCATAGCAAACGCCGATGTTAAATCGTGTTTAATCACCAGGATCATCCAAACAATTGACAATTGGCACTTGTTAATTCGCGCTCCAGAAACTTTCAATAACTATTGTTAAGAAAGCCCCCCCCCCCCCCCTTTTTTTTTGTTAGCACAGATTTACGAACATCAGCGATAACACCAGTCAGATGCAACTATATGAATGGTGAAAATAATTTAGGTTGATTTGCCTGGAAACACTTTGTGTGCTGCTTTGATTGTGGAACGATTCAAATTTGTTTCCCAATGTAACAAATAAGGTTTTTCAACCATTTTTTCAACTCAAGGCCAACATCAAAAGCCAAAATTGTCACTTCACACCATTTTCCAAATTTGTTGAACAAACCTCGTTTGAAATAGAATAATTTGATCCATGATAACTTTTTTTATTTATTATTGGTTTTTTAAATAGAAAGCAAATTTTCGAGATGTGTTAAAATAAATTCAGAACACCATGATGAAACTAGCCAAACAAAGAGTTTAGTATACAAGAGCTTATTTTATCATCAGATAAGTAAGACAAACGTTGCCTCATACTATTCCAAAAAATAAGCATTTTTGTTACTATGCACATTGCTGGCAAGATGACAGTAAATGACGTTGTGCTGTGACTGCAAGAAATGTGAGTTTTGGAGTTCTTAAAATTGTTGAGTGGTCCAATAGCACATTTTGAGACTAATGGTAACTAAATACTTCATCGGCACATTGAATTTACCAATACTGGGAAGTCTCAGAAAATTGATTTCTTTGTTAATTGAAATACAAGGGCCGCAGGTGTTCGCCAGTAACGGTTAGGAGATAGTTGTGTGGTCTGGTGACTGACAGTGAATGGCAAGGCGAAGTTTATTGCGGAAAATCGGTTTTGAATTCACTTCCAGGTTATCGATTCCCACTTAATGAAATTTTAAAAGTGCACTTCTATTACTGGAGCAGCTTTTGGGGCACCTGGGCTTCTTATTTACAGCAGAAGAGGAATTTCCTTAACAAGCAGTTTTCAAGATGATGGAACCACACGTGCTGGACTTGTTTCTGTTAAACTCGAACTTTTCGGGACTTAAAATTTGTAAAGTTCATAAATTTAAGAGTGGAATTTATTCATCCAAGGTGAAAGGGTTTAGTCTTCTTTGTTTGGTCAACGAACCAAACATGAAGTTTTGAGACTACTTTTTAATACACTTGTCAACGTTATTATAACAATAAGAAATATTTGCTAATTTTCCTCTTTTATATTCTGTATTGTTATTCTTAATTGTTCTCACAAATATCACTTGGTCTTTTTGTATCCTGGCAACTTGTATCTTTAGACCCAGTCTGCCACTGTGAGGGACATTGTGTATTAAAGCATAAAATTCTTAATAGTGTCCTTCTGACGCGAATATTTGGTTTGTATTTTTCGAAATTGTCTGATTGAGTTCTTGTCAGAGTAGATTTGTGTAATCTTTGTAACTGAATAAGCTTGGGTAGTCTAGACAAAGTATTGGCTGGCATAACTTCTGCAATGAGTCATACATACTGAAAACACGAAAGGTCAAGTTGCAGTCAGCATAAAGTTTTGTTTAGTTTCGTGAGGAGCCCAAAGTAAAGCAAACTCAAATTCGCCACACTTTCACGATCAATTAGCTTTATTCATGAACACCCTGGTGGTGTACGAGCCTATTGCATGGCATTTTCAATATGGCTGCACTTTCACTTTTATGTCTCATGATTAACGTTTTTTAAGTTCCCGTAAGTTCTGAGCATTTCACGCAGATGCGGATGTCGCATGATTTCTGACCATTCACCTTATGCCTAGTACAGACCAGAGCAAACACAAAACAAAAACAAAGTTTATGCAAACCAATTTGTCGAAACGTGGTTTCATGAACATATTTGATAAACATGTTTATCCAAATATAGTGGCCACATCAAAAAAGCGTTTCGAAACGGGGAGGTTTTTGTCGTTAGTTTCAAAAAATTTCGTCTGCAAATTCCAGGTTTTTCAGTAGGCCTACGGCAGCGTACTCGCCTTGGTACGAGCGCCGTAAACTGAAAATATTTTTTCCTTTGATCCGCACCGAGATTTGAGCGATCGAAAGCAGAAAACACCAATGTTTGCTGAAGCATCCAAACTGGAAATTGCGAGCAAACGTTTTTGGAAACATGTTTTGAAAACACTGCTTTTGCTCCGTGTGCTTGACCATGAGGCATGCGCTTAACCCATTCGACCACTGGCGTTGGAAACCCCCTGAGCAACCCTTCTGAGGCCCATGAAAACCTAAAAACACCCACCTGCAGGAGGTTAAAGACAGACTAAAGCTGGGTTTCCACCAGTGTAATCATTTGAGTATACTCAATGTTTCTTGTTGAAATTGTTGCCTTACCCCATTTCCGTTGTGACGTATGTGCCAAATTATGACGCGTTTGCAAGCCCAAAAACGTGTGTCCCGACTCATTTCGACGATTGCTCGGGAGGCGGTCCAGATCAAACGAAAAAAATGTAGCTGCTCTCGGCTCACGTGTTTTCACCAAAATAGAGCAGATGGCAGTTCGCCCACGTGTCTAAAATTCAAAAAATAGTGCAGACAGCAGTGCTACACAGTCTTGGTAGGAGCGCCATCAACTGGACTCACTTGCACCCGGTTTTTTTTGCTTCGTTTGGTGGATGCAACTTGGCATCATACTTATTGTTGCTGTTTGACCAAGGAAATGTGGTAAGGTGAATTTTTGTTCGCAACATTTGAGTAGAAACATCACGACTCATTTGGTGGAGACCCGGCTTAATAAGATGGCGACACCTTCGCCTCGAACGCTCCACTCAAGGAGCTATCTATTCGACTCCCCATGAAGCGTCTTTGACGTTCATAATGTAGTTGCTATGGGCAGAGTGGCACTTAGTGCTCATTGACCTAATATGTGACCCTCCTGTTGAAAGGAGTAAAAACATTATCTATCTGAGCTAAGCTGCCATTTCGTATCTTCTCCAAGCTGGGTAAATTAACTGGCTAACCACTCACTTGCTCGAATGAACGACTCTGCAAGGCGACATCATGCCAGTTGACATTTTCCTCCAGCGGCCAATGTTGGGAGGGAGTTCGTCAACGTTGTCAGGTCACTCTTTAAGTAAAAAAAGTGGTCGTGGTCGAAGGATGTTCCGCCACCATTCCAGCCAGTGCGACAAACGTTGTGATTTTCACTTCACAGTGGGGAAAAAAAAATCAATTTCTGCAACCCGTTCTCCGACACCTGAATTGCGTGTGCATTAAGGGGTGGCTGCAATGTGCCGTTGGAACATAAATAAAAGGGTGGTACATTGATAATGTTCCAGTTTCAGTTTTTAAGCGACGCTGCTTCTCAGAACGTGTTTGGCAGGGGGGGGAAATTGAATTAAATTGAATTTGTCGCCAGTTGTTTTTATGGCTGTGCCAACGTGCGGCTTTCATGGTAATTTTATGGGACGTCGAACTGGGAGATGGAGAAATTCCTACAGGGGCATACATCACGTGATGTCGGACGATGATTTATGCAAATTTCCCTGTACATTCCGACGGGGGTGCGAATTTATGGTGCCGGAGTCGACGCATCCTGGATTTCTACCAATGATTATGTGACCGGATTGGTTATGCTAGAGGTAACTTTATGTAGACTGTGTGGATGTGGGTGATACCAGAGTGGTAGAACTTATAAAGCTTGAAGCGTTCTCTGGGGGCCGTCCATTTATTACGTCGACAGCAAAGCGAAGGCTATTAACGTTTGTCACGAATGCACAGATTACACGGGTTCTGTGAGGCAGATTACCGGGGCTGCAATGTGACGCTGTTTTGCTGTTGACAAATTGTGCTGTCCTGTGATCGAATTTAAAGTGCTACTGAATGGATGGGTGTCAGTCCATTCTTCAAAACCATGATTTCAGTTGTTGCACATGTCGGAATGAAGTGCTGGGGAAAAACTGCATAGTTTACATATGCGTCCCATCCTTTCACGGGTTTGCAAAATGATGACAGATGACAGAGAAACAAATATAGGGACCTATCTTCATATTGTTCATCGTTGAATTTTTTTCAACAGCTCTCTGTATTTTTTTATATACGAGTTTGTAGTTGTTAACTTACATAAGGCGGGTCCACATCGGAGCAAACACAATTTCTGCAAACCTGTTTGGGAGAACGTGTTGTCCACATACAAAAACATTATAGAAGCAATATGGAGAGGAATGTTTGCTGGTCATGACGCTCATACCAATGCCTGTATACAATGACCAACAACTATTCTCCTCTTAAGAGAACCCAGACATGTTTTCTGAAAACATGTTCTTTCCTCCTGGTGTTGGTATTTAGTCATCGTGTTATAAAAATAGGCCATCGTTAAAAATCAAAAAACAAACAAACTTTTTAAGTTTACTGCCTCTTGTGCGAACACCAACAAACACTGAAAAGTTTGCTGAAACCTTTGGGCAGAAAACTGGTGAGCAATTTTTTTTCACAAAACATGTTCTTTCCCCCTGGTGTTGATGCTCAGTCCTCATGTTTTAGAAATAGGAAAACATTAAAACTCAAAAACACACAAACTTTTACATTTACTGCCTCTTGCGCGAACACCAACAAACACTGAAATGTTTGCTGATACCTACGGTCGAGTGGGTTACGTGATTGCCTCTCGATGCTAACGTGCGGGGTTCGCTCCATCGACGAGGTCGGTGGAAATTTTTACGGATGGGAAAAATTCCCGGAGTTGTGGCTCTTTCGGATGAGTTTAAACCGAGGTCCAGTGTTGATCGTTGCACGTTAGACATCTCGAGAGGGGGTGAAAGGCCCCCCTTGTAGGCAAAATTTCCAGGTAGGTGGTGAAGGCTCATCCCCAGGCATTCCTTAGTTGCAGAAATAGGCCAACATTAAAAAAATCAACAAACAAACACTGAAATGTTTGCTTAAACTTCTGGACAAAAAAGTTTTCACAAACATGTTTCCGAAACCCGGTTTTAAAAATCAAATGTATTTTATTGGTTTAAGTAAAGAAATTTCTATAGGCATTTATTAAATTGTCCATTTTAAGAAAATGCACCGAATTGAATGGTACTTTTTAATGGTCATCATGTCACTCCACTGGCAATTGTTAGAAAAGATTATGCTAATTGTATAGACATGGAATCTGTTATATTCGAGCTGCTGCTGGCATCTGAGCAAATGTAGTTGTATTTTGAAACGCATTACCATGAACCACGGTAACAACCATCTTGTGGCATCATAAATAACATCTTGTAGAGGAGAATAGCAGTCTTGTTGATGTGCGGTTTGGTGACAAATTGGGAGTCCAAAAAAAGCCCAAATCGATATGATGTAATAATATCATTCTTGGCGTTTCTGGAAAATTGCTTGCACATATCATTACCCTTGAAATCGGTATGATAAAAAAGCAGTTTTATCACGGTATCATTGAACTTAGTTTACAGGCGGGGCTTACGACATCACCGGTTGTCATCTTCACAAACGCGCTATCGATCCTCTGGCTTTTTTCTCCCGTTCGGTTGCAGATTTGTTACAAAGCTGTTACGGGGTTGTTACGAAGTTGGAACGCTTAGGCTGCTGATAAGCAGTTTACATCCTTGTTCCAGATTGTTGCAGCGCTGCTTAATGGGCGGAAGCCATCGACTTCGTGGGCTGCACACTAAAAATTTCTTCGTTTTAACAACGATGAATGGTGAGAAGAAGAAAAAAAAAACCACGAAGGTCAGGCATCTTTATCGATTTCCAACACGTCTCGAGTATTTTGACATTTATTCAATCATCCATAGTTCACAAAATGGAAGAATTAAATCTTAAATCCTATGATGCAGTAATAATACCCCGTTAAATGTTCGGGTTGTGTATGGATGCTTCGTCGCGTAGAAACTCAATTGGTTGTGCGGTGCGGTTGCTTTTTTTTATACCCACATTAGATTGAAGTTGATACAACTGAAAATTAGACCATGACAAGGTGGTCGTCAATGAGTTGTCATGTGCATCTTGTAGGCAAACATTCTAAGCTCAATCACAGTAAGAGGCGGGATTGGGGAAAGGGTTGTCCATCTGATGTGACAGCATTTTTCCCACTGAAGGTTCTAAAACTAGTTGTCATGTGCATCTTGTCAGCAAACATTCTAGGCTCCAGCACAATGGGAGGCGTAATATAGATGAGGTTGTCCATCTGATGTGACAGCAACACACTTGTCCTTCATCGGTGTGTTGCTGTCACATCAAATGGACAGCAACATATCGATGAAGGACACAAGGAGGAGGACCTAATGCAGCATATACTTCAGAGTGCACATGCACCACAATCGTTGGTTCTAGATTTATACCCGTTCTATTGTCTGATTAGCTCCTTAATTAACTATTGTATGTTTATTGTTTTTATCTCCCAAGGGCGTTCTTGTTATCCATTGAGGCCTGTCATGCACAAGTTTCAGTCGTTAACGGCTTTGTTGATGGTGATGTTCCAGTCATTCAGAGCTGTTCTGGTAGTGTTACCAACAAACTAAACCTTTCAAGGACTTGGTGTTTAAGTAAAGGTTTTGTTTAACTCTAGCTGTTTCTAAGACTGCACCATAGATGGCGCTTCGGTTTTGAAATTATATCCATTGCCAAAACAACAACAAAAGCACTTTTTTGTATACCACACTATTGTGTAAATTGTTAGAAATGATGCTTAAAATTTCCAAAACTGTCTATTGAATCCGGAAAAGCATGTAACTAATGTACATTGTATTCCTGACTTTACGGTCTTCTGAACATGAATGAAGTTGATTTGAAGGGGTACACGTTATTTTTCATCTCAACTTTGGTCTTTAATGAATACACAACTTGTGACAGTTCCATCAGGTTGCTTCCGTCCACTGAAAAACCATGTGATCACGCAGGAAATGGATGACGGAAGTTGTTAATGCCTGGGTCTCTTGTGACTTTATGTGACAGCTGGTAAATTTTCTTGTGCAGTTCATGAAATTCTCCCAAAATGATCATTGAAAAATTAAGGGATAATCCAACAAACTGGACAAACATTGCTCTAGAAATAACTATTGTTGTAATTTTGTTGGGAAGGTGGTCCATGAAAATGTAAGGGATGAGCCTCGCAAGAGTAAGGGATGATCCTTGAAAGTTGTTGCCTTCTGGATCAACCAGTTGAAAAAGTTGTGACCAATGCTGTACTTTTCACATGGAACTTGTTGCTGTCTTTATAGCGCCACCGGATACGAAAGCTGTTATTATCTTTATTGTTTGTAAACATTATTTGTAAACGTGTGTTGACGTAAACATAGCCTTCCTACTCGTCATCAGTCGATTTGGGTCACACAGGAATGGATCGCCCTGACCTCTTGCCAATATTAGCGCCAGGAACGCCCCGCAAAAATTTGAACTTTGGAATTGTTTTTTTCTTGAAACGTAAACTCGCAATTGTGTTTTTCAAGTCGGATTTAATGAGGTGGAATTTGCACATAATGCAACTCAGTAAGAGCAACATCTTCACAAAACCTTCTTATACGCTCTCTGTAATCACGCTCTCGTAGGCCCCCTCAGAAACCTGCAAAAGTTGCCTGTTATTATTATAGTTCTCGTTGTTGAACATATTCCCTAAACATAGCCTTTGTGGGTCTAATTTTAACATGTATTTATTGTTTTTTGAAAAACAAGAACTACAACGTTGGGAGTGGGGGAGCGCCATAGGGGCATTTGAACCTTAGGTTCACCCGTGTGGAATGCTCCTCGTTACCTGTGTTTTATTAGCACCGGGTCACTAGCCCGAATAATGACGACACGAAACGATTTTTGAAACACGCTCATCGTCCCGTGGTGTAATTATATGCAAATGAAGGGGAAACCGGACGTGCCTCTGAATTTCCATTGGAAAAATAGGCCTGCATGTGCCACCGGTTGAACGCTCAAGTAATGTGCTGGAAATGATTACTCCCTTTTTAAGTCTTAAAATTGAACCCCTTTATAATTTTTTCAAGTCGGGACAATTGTAGTAGTGGTTGGTACATGGTGGAAATTTTAGACTACGGTGGACATTTTTAAATTTTTTGCTATGGCAAAAACTGCTTGCCAAACAATTGTAAAGCCGGGTCTCCACCAAATGAGTCGTGATGTTTCTCCTCAAATGTCGCGGAAAAAATTAAACTTGCAACATTTCTTTGGTGAAATAGCAACAATAAGTATGATACCGAGTTGTATCCACCAAACGAAGCACAAAAAAACCGGGTGCAAGTGAATCCAGTTTATGGCGCTCCTACCAAGACTGTAGCACCTCAGTGCGCTGCTGGAATTTTAAGCGCCATTTTTATAAAATTACATTGAATGTAATATAACACTTGTGCACATAATTAACGTATAAATGTAAAAAAAGTATAATATATGATTAAGTTATGAAAATATGAAGCCATTTTTTGAACGTTTTAAGACAAGTTTTTTACAATAAAAAGGTTGATGCTTCATTAAACAATGGAAAATTGATCGCTTAAAATAATATTGGGGGCATAAAAAGGGATGAACAAAGACTAGCATTTGATATCATATTTCAATTTTCCTAATAATTCTTTCAAAAATTAATTCAATTAACGTTCAGTCTTCAACAGGTTATAAATATGCATTTTGGTTCAGACTTAAATATTGGTCTTTTAAAAACTAAACAATGGAATTTGGCTGTCTATAATAAAATGACAGTGGACTTGAATTATCTCATTCTTAACCTCGTCTTGAGCACATGTCGCAATGACGTTATTTCCTTGTCCGGAAGGTTTTGCTTTTCCTTCACCTTAGGTATGCCTAAAATGTTTGAAAAATGGTTGCAATTGAGCAAAAGCATTCGCCGAATCTTTTGGCGCGCAACCAATTTATCTAGCAAAATGCGCAGTTGAGCACCTTAATGGCTTCTGGAATTGCTCAGCCCAGTCAGCTGGAAGAAAATCGAGCAAAACCGATGTCAACAAATGCGTTAAGCGGACTGGATCATGGCAATTTATCAAAATTTTCGTGCACTTACCCCTAGCTCTTGGTGGCCCCAAAAGCCATCTGAATTAAAACGTAGGGCAGGCGAAATGTTCGGACAGGAGTTCCAAGATGGCCGTCGCTAGTTCGATTCCAACATCGCAGACTTTGTGGCAAACTGTAGTCATGAGTAGGAGTACTGATTACGTTTGCATTGGAATCATGCTCTATAGTACAAGTAGAGTACATGGAATCGGTAGTCATGCGAAATGAGTACATGGAATCGGTAGTCATACGAAACGAGTACAAGGAATCGGTAGTCATGCGAAATGAGTACATGGAATCGGTAGTCATACGAAATGAGTACATGAAATCGGTAGTCATACGAAATGAGTAATTAAGACTTGAACAAATTGTACTCATGAGCAAGAAGTACTGATTATGAGTACCTTTGGAATCATACCTCATAGCGTGAGTAGTATTGTAATCAAACTTGGGTAAATTGTACTAATGTACATATGAGTACTGATTACGAGTATGACAGATTGTAAAAGTATCGTTTAGGAAACTCAATAACCCTCATTTCAAGTTACTCATTCTCATTACTCAAACGTATTACATGCAACTCTTGTCATACTCGATTACATTGGTGCTCATAATTTCAGATTAAGTTAATACTCTGGGGACATTTGTAAATCACCCATTGTGAGTACATTTTTGTAATCGAGTGTATTGTACTCGTACCTTTTGAGTACATTTTGTATTTAGTACTTTTTTACTCGTTACTCAAATTCGTTCAATGTTCTCAATTACTGCCCAACACTGCACCATCGTGCTTGTGAACTATGCTTTTGATGCGAAAATTGATTGCTGGATTTGCAGAGATTTCAACATCAATATATCATATATTGTATTTCGTTTATGTTTTCGCGTTTTTGATTCAATTGTTAGTTGGGCATTGTTGTTTGAGAAAAACTGACTCAATATCAGGTGTTATTTTCATGTTTCCATGGCAAAGATGTTTTCATCTTTTGAGCTTGCTTCTGGAGATTGCCAATATTTTGAGGCCAAATGTGAAGTCATTTGTAAGTTTGGATATTATCTTACTACGTTATTTTACCACGGTCAGTGCCCCTGCTATGGTCATTTACGGATTTTTTTTTCTGCACTATACTGCTAACACTTAGCAGTGCATATTAGATGACTACACGTATTTACCAAGGGCAGTGTATACATGCAAGTAAATATTTAATTGCCATATACGAAGGTGGTTATTTTCTCTGCTGTAATTTGCGTTGAGATAACTATGGTGGAAATTGGTTTTTGGATTCGAGGGGAGTAAAGGTCAATTTATAGGATTTTTTAAAAACATAATTAGGCGAATTTTGGAAACATGTCGAAATGTTGCAGAGCCGGTTCTAAATCTGTTTTTGGCATAATTTATTTTGTCAATGTTTGGTAAATTTGAATAAGTTGTGGTGGTCAGCAGATGTCTATGCAGGGTTTTGAAAAGTTATGGAAAAATGGAAATTAATGAGACCATTCATTCACTGGGGACTGGTGGGAATTGATGCCAGTGATTTTCAGCGCCATTTCCAGTCCACATTTGGGACCAGGTTTTCAGATAGTTTAACGCTTACTGCACAAGTAAACACGAAACAGAAACAGTTTATGCAAACCAATTTGTCGAAACGTGGTTTCGTGAACATATTTCCATAAACTTGTTTGTCCTTATCAAAAACGCATTTCGAAACGGGGGAAACGTCTATTCTAGAAAGCACGTGGGGTAAAGTGGGTCAATGCCCACGTCATAGTAGGCAGGCTTTGGTCTTCACCCCATCTTGGCAAAAAGGAAAATGGCAAAAAAATTGCTGAAACTTGTTTGCTGAAAACTGGTGAGCAACCACATATCGCAAAAATGTTTGCGAAACCGTGTTTCTGTTTCGTGTTTCAAGTGTGCACTAAGCATTAGTTAGGCAAATAAGAACCTTTTTTGATATTTTCTGAAACTTGCTTGCAAAAAACTGGTGATTAACCACATATCTCAAACATGTTTGTGAAACCGTGTTTCTGTTTCTGTTAGGCAAATAAGAACCTTTTTTGATGGTGAAAAATTTGCGTTACAAAAAATGTCTCCTATCATTTGCTATCAAGCGGCACTGTAAACTATACTTGGCGGCCTTAGTAAAAATGAGTGAAATGAGTAAATACTAGTTATCTATAAGCGGACGCACAGCTGATAGTGTCGTAAAGAATAAACTTGGATAGCGATAGAAACGTAAAAGATGAGTAAAATTGTTAAACTGTATGAACGGAATAATAAGTACATAGACATTGTACTTGCTTACGAAATGGTTGAATCAACTTTTACACTGTTATTGATATTAAAGATAATTGTGATGACTCGCCAATGCCATTCGTCGTCATTTCCAAGAAGATTTATATTATTACAAGAAATGTCAAAAATTGTCAATAATTGTCAATGTTGTTTAAGATTAATTATACGTTGAAACGGCAGATATTTATCCTTAATTTAAAGTAAATTGATAGTATTTTTAAAATATCAAGGTATCTGTTTGGTATAATTAAACGCGAAAGTGCAGAATTTTTTTTTAGAAAGTACATTATTTCTGCACAAAAATCACACTTCTATATACTGCAGAATAATTGCCCTCTCACTGCAGAAAAATTACACTTTCACTGCAGAAAAGTTGTACTTTCTTGGCAGAAAATGTGCACTTTTGCTGCTTATAGATTGCACTCTTACTGCTGAAAAATTGACCTCTCACTGCAGAAATAATCTGCTATGAAAGTACACTTATGAAATTCGAAAAGTGCAGAATTTTGTATAGAATGTACATTATTTCTGCACAAAAATCACTTCCATATACTGCAGAATAATCGCGCTATTACTGCAGAGAAATTGCACTTTACTGCAGAAAAAATGTGCCTCACCGCAAAAAATGTGGACTCTTATTTCAGAAAAGTTACTTTCACTGCAGAAAAAATGACATAATGCTTCTAAAATTTTTACTTTTCACTGAAGAAAAATTGCGCTCTTATTGCAGAATGGTTTGGGCACTCCACTGCCAAAGGTACTTCCTTTAAATCAGCTTGGAGAAGTGTCAGTCACATGGTCCCACTGGTCTCCCTCTGTAGTCTGTTCTGGCCTTTTTTTTTTACAGAAATTTAACTTATGGTGTACCAGAAACATCAGTTACATATACACGTATAGAATACGTCAAGGATACCATACTTTTTATTTATTTTTTTTGTGGAAAGGGAACAAAGTGGTATGTAGTGAAATGGCGACTGCTGGTATCCTAAACCCTTAATGTTTGGTAGGAACTTGAGGCTCCATCGCCAGTTGAAGAACTTAATTGAAATCCTTTTCGAATTCCGCAATAATCGTTGGCGAAGTCGGAATTTTGACGATTTTCTCCCCTTTCGCATTCGCCCACCAGTCAAAAACGAATTTCTTCCATCTTTTTATTGGATTTTTCTTCTTTTTTTATCTCTATGATAGTCGTACAATCGTCTTTTCCCGCGCAATTCTTAGCCTGGTTTTTTCCCTCAACTTTGCATATATTAATGAGGTTGGGTGGCGGCCCAATGCTCGCACTGCCTTCTGGGACGTTGGTGGGGGTAATTTGTCATCCTCTCATTTCTCTTGCCTGGTGCTCACTCACTATATTGCATCTGTCAAGAAAGTGTTTCAATAAAGCATCCCTACAAGCTATGATGAGGGGGGTTTAAGGGTTTAAGGTGGATCCAACGAGGAGATGGTTTTACATATTATATTATCCCGAGATGGGTGGGGGGACCCAGTTTCCAACGACGGCCTAAGTGCCTCTTTGCTTCGCATTCCTTTATGCTGCTGTACCGCTGGGATGTGCAGGGAAGGCGATCAACGTGGATGGTACCGGATCCTCGAAAATTCGATTGTTGTGTGCAGCTGGTTTCTCATTGGACGGTTTTTGAGCCCTTTCAGACAGCGTTATTTTTAGGTGTTTGTGCTCAGCTACTACAATGCACCAGTTGCTGTGAATAGACCCTTATGAAAATTCGTTGTCATAGGATAGATAGATGTTTTTACTCCTTTCAAACAAAGGGCCTCACGTCTGGCCAAGATGTAAAATTGTGCACAAAAGTGGTTGGCTGATGCAATAAGGGGGGCCTCTTGAGTAAAGCACCCATCGCTAAGGTACTGTCATCGCATTGGGCTTAGCAGTTGCGCATAATGCATCATAGATGGCGCTGGGATGTTTAAAAGGGTATGTTGGAGCTGCAGTGTTGTTTTGGGTTGGGTAAAGCTAATTTCATTTTTTACAAATGGAGATTGGATTTAAAAGGTGTCCAAACAGCCTTGAAAAATGTGGAAATGTGCTTGAATTCGTATCATCTGGAAAATATTTATTGTTGGGATATATGGTTGAATTGTTTTCACCTGAAAAAAGTCGTGAATTTTGCTTGAATTTTTGTCATCTGGAAAAAGTCAGGATTTGGAGACCAGTCAGGAGACCAGCTTTGAAATCCTTGAAATATGCCTTAATTCTTTTAATGAATTTACTGGAAATCAGCCCTATTCTATCCTGTTCATATCTCAGGTGTAAGAAATGAATCATAGATGGCGTTGTATTTCGAAATGACTGTTGCATGAAATTAAGTATTATGAACGTGCGTCATTCAATTATTCTATTCTTTCTTAAGCAATTATTATATTAAACCTAATAGCAGTAGCTTTTAAATTACTTGGGAAAAACTTACCGTTAGTGATTCGTGGAAATCGCCCTTCTCATTGTTTGCGACTAATGGACCCTTACCATCTTAACTCGGCTATGACAAGCTGCATGTACATTAATTTTTTTCTTTAATAATTGGGGTGCAAATCCAAATTTATCTCGGTAATATAACGACTAAGCAAGGTAAACTTAAAATCAATCTGGTTAGATAATCAAAGGGCTCGAGCTGTGAAGCCCAGTCCAGACTTTTAAAAACACGGAGCAAAAGTAGTGTTTTTAAAACATGTTACCATAAAATGTTTGCTCACCAATTTCCAGTTTGGACGCTGTATCAAACTTCTTACTGTTTTTTGCTTTCAAAGCATGCTTTTGAATACATTTTGGTGATCACTCAAAGCCGGACTGGATCAAAGTTAAAGGCTTTCACTTTACGACGCTTGTACCAAGGCGTGTTTGTTGATTAAAGTTGTTTGTCTGCAAATTGTGGGTCTACAATAAAGCTGATGGCAGCGCACACGCCTTGCACTGCAAATTGAAAACATTTGTTCCGTTTTCATGCTTTCTATAGTTTGGACGCTATGTTTCTGAAAACATGTTTCGGCTGTTATGTTTTCAGAAACATGTTTTTTTTTATAGAAATACGTCATGTTTAACACCTAACTATAGGTCGTCAAATTGAAATTGATAATAAAAATAATAAATTGTTATAATTATTGCATTATTAGTGCATAACCCCGCGTATCCACTACACTTTAAAATTGAACATTGAACATTGAACATGAAACAGGCAAACAACAAACATACAAACACTCAAGACAAACCTCAACCATTGTATTCCTCAACATGTTGAAGAATACTGACCCGTCTCCATCAGTTTTGTTCATACGATCGGTGAACAAACGCGTCCAGATTATGGCGCTTCTACCAAGGATGTATGTACTTATAAGTGTATACTTAAGTGTAAACGAATACTGTATGTATATACTTATAAGTGTATACTTAGTTGGGTCTGCATGGCTGGTCACATGGCTGAGCATGCGCAGTAAAAATGTTGCAACTGCAACATTTTTCCCTTTGATCCGGACCGCCTCACGAGCGATCGGAAAAAAG
>JAUJYV010000384.1:0-46582 GCA_033995625.1 Ophyiulus pilosus
ATTTAACACACTAGTGTGCGCAACTGTTTTACACATTTTTTTGTGTTTTTTTGCACATTTTGAGTTTTCAGTGTAGATCAAACAAAATATGTAATAATTTGTTACAAATATTTTTAATAAAATTTTAATAAATATCACTTTTAATGTATTACTGTATGCCCATATGGACTAGAACCAGAAGTAGGGGTTCACCATGGGCTCAACATTAATCACAATTAAATCACATTCAACAATTAAATTTAAATTTTTAAATAAACAATTTTATACTGCAGCTGTTTGTAATAACATTTCAGATAGACCCATGAATATATACATTTTCTAATATTTGTTCTGTTTTATGAAACCTGAGAACATTTTTGAACTATCAAATACTTTTAGAAAAACGTTTGGTATGGCTTTGCTACTTATGAAATATATGCATATAAAACTGACTTTATAGAAGTGCTTTTGGAAGCGTAGTAGAAGCCCATAAATACAAGATGGTAGTAGTGTAGGCAGTGTGCTGCGCTGTGGATGTCCAGTGGCGGCTAGTGGGCCTTAATGCACTTATGCCATTCGTCATGGCATGTGACAGAGGTTTAGTGCTGTTGATGGGTTTATCTGACATTATTTCATGGCCTATAGCACTAAGATGCCGACTAGAAAGCTAATTTGCGGGTAATTTCTTCGACGCAAAACGAATAACAGTGAAATGCATGTAATGGGATGTACGGCAGCATTGAGCCAAAATAAGCCAAAGTGGAAAATCTGGCGGGCTAAATAGACTTAGGACCCGGAATGCCCCATACCACAACGGGGACTTTACAGCAAAAATTGGATGGCAAAAGGTACCGAAGAAAGCCTATTAGGTCGGTCAGATGGATGCCAAATTCGCATTTGCGCACTGTAAGCTCCAACAGGACATGTATGCAAAAGGACAAAAGTAGGTTCATATACTATAGGAAGCTTGCTTTTTCAACGTGGGCAGTTGCTGAATATGAATTTTTTTGTTTAAATTGCAACAAATCTGAGTGATGGTAATGGATGAAACTTTCTAAAATTTCTTATTTTCATTTTAAAGAATCATACTCGAGTTCATAACTAAATTATTCTAACTCGAGCTGCAACAATTTCGAATTAAGATATGACCAACATTTACTGAAACATTTTTAAAGTTATTTCCGGTTTAGCCAAAAATGTGTTGAGCATTTTCTAATCAAAATTTCATTCTTGCCTGTTACGACTTCTTTTTCTATGTAACATAATATATCATCACAAATAATTTGTAAAACGATAGAATATTAATTGTATATGCAAGTTTTGTAACTTTTTTTCGATGTAACATTTATGACAATTATATATTTGATCATCTGTGAAGTCATGACATACCAAAATTCCCACATTGATAAATTTAACTATTTCGGCGTAACCCTGAATTAGTAGTTTTTTGTCTGTCTGCTAACCTGGAGTCAAGTATTTTCATCATACGATACCTCGTGACTTTTCAAATGCCAATTGTTTCTTTAAAAATCGATACCATTGCCATTCCACTGCCCAAATGCAGGTAATGTATACAGCCACAAGTTGGTAAAGAAAACAGAATTTCAATTTGATAAAGTAAATTCGGATAAAAGATCAAGAAAAGCATATTGGACCTTCCGGCCAACCAAACATCAAGTTATGGCCTTATGAAACTTGTAAAACAAAATAGTTACAAAAAACACCAACATGATGATGACATTTTAACTGTGGAAGTTTTGGATGCTAGGTTACATCCAGTTGAGTCGATGATGTCAAAGAAAAATTTACTATTCAGCTGCTATAAATTAATAATATTTGAAAATTAAATGAATTCATAATTTAAATTTTTAATTGTTAATGATTCCTAAGGTGTAGGCTTCAAAGTTTAAGTAAACCTCTGGTATTATAAAGACTATATTTTCCTATATTCTTTCACTTGTTTATAAGCACGTGATGGCATCAATATACACAGTACATGTACAATTGTAAAGTTGGAGGAGAATTTTTCTATATGGGTTGGCTAGTATGAGTATACTATTTCTATGTAAGAAGTTAAGCGCTTAGTTCAAAAACCATATAAAATTTATATATAAGGCATATGGACTTATCATTTATGGATGCTTCAGAACATACAGAAAATATGGACTAACTCATGCAGCATCTGACGAAGGGAAAATGCATTTTAGAGTTTGATTCACTCGCCCGTTCATCCTTGATATTTATGAGAAAAAAAAATTATAAGCCACATATGCATGCTAACACTAAGCACATGTGTATTTCCCCATCCGAAAGCTACGGTCCCTAGATCGAGTTTTGTGTAAATAAGCGCCATGGTCCACATTGGTGGATGCACATATATATATATGGGGATCAATATTTTACGGTTGCATTTTTCTAGTCTACTAAACGGCAATCCTATTAGGCTTATTGTCTGTACATGGGCAGATATAAACGAAGATCAATTAATTATGTATCAAATACATTACAGCGATAAGCGAGCGCCTATCAATGTAAATAGGACAACAAAATAGCAGATATTGGCATGCCATGCCCGGGAAAAAAAGCATATATCAAAGTGAAATATATACAATATATAGATATATTTATATATTTATGATGAGAAAACCACCGATATAAGGGAACACACGCAGCTAATAAATGTTAAATGACAGATCTGTGGAACTCAGATTGGGATAATAAATGAGTTATAGTGGAATGAAGATGTATATGTAGAAAAAAAAATACCAGATCTCATTCAGGCCCTATACATTTAATATGAGTATAGAAGGGCTTCGTGTAAGGATGACACTATGGAAATAAGTGTTATTCCCTAAACATGACCATATATGTCAATTACTTTGGTATAAACTACTGTCAATTTCGCGTCATTAAAAAAATGGAGGATGAACGAAGACTATAATTGGTCTGAAATATAATGTTGGGACATCATATAAATATTGTGTGCTTTTTTGGAAATGCCTCTGAATTGGATAGGGAGTGTGAAAGATGAAAGATCATGACGTATTTGTTAAGAAGAAAGTTTCTCTTGTATGAAAAAAGTGCAGTGGTTATTTTATATCAAATTCACAAATCCTAAGTAGATATCGACTTCATTGTGTCCAATATAGCAACTTGAAATAGCCATAACTGAACATAAAATAGGCAATGTATGAAAACCTGATGTTTTTTCAAAAGAAATAAAAAAAATAAAAAAACACCACTGAAATGTTTATGGCATCGAATGCATGAGTGACACAAATTTTGGCTTTTTTATGGGTTTCCGTCTTTATGGTCCAATATGGCATTTCCTTTCAATGTACGAGCTAAAAATACGTGTATACAGTATTGCTCTTGGAAATCTATATTTTACATCCTTAATGTCCAACTCATGGGCGCATCCATATGCTTAGAAAATTGCATAAGTAAATGCATAATATCCAAATAATAATAATAAAAAACATACAAAAAACTTTGTGTACTAAAGTACTTTTTAAGATCGATTTCAAATAAATAGGATCGTCCATATATAACTGGCTAAAGGAGGCGGTCTATAAAAGAGACACAAAATCTCCGAAATATACACAAAAATACAGTATTTAATACTGGAAACTCTTAATGCATAAACAAAAATTAAAATTATTCCAATTTTAGAATTTCAAAATTTGATAGAAAAAATACAGTAAACTGATTGAACTACACACATGCCTCGCTTATTTCAATCTATATCAATCATAGTTTGATTTATGAATATCGCTTCTGTCCAAATAAAACAATATTCTTTTATCAAATTTGTTCCTGTGAAATATAGAAATTTCTTCTGTTGTATCGTGTGATTGACATTTTGGCATAATTTGAGATGAAGAATTGATCGTTCAGTAGCATATGCCATATTAAGAGAATAGAGGGTTTAAGCCAGCCAACAGAGAGTTTGAGCCAGCCAACGCCTTAACGTTAACCTTAACGTTAAATGAACTCAATGAACTCAATGAACGTCATGAGTGCGCGTGACGTTCAGTTAATTCATTGGATAGTTAAGTCCTTGGCTCCTCCCTTCCTGCCGTTAACGTTAAAGTTAACGTTAAGGCGTTGGCTGGCTCAAACTCTCTAATGTTAACGAAACGAGAACGATAACGAGAAACAGTTCTGGCAGCCCGGAACGGCATTGGATGCCACGCTTCGCATAGGGTAGTCCTTGACATTCCGGGCCGTCAGCGCTGTTTCTCGTTATCGTTTCGTTAACGTTGTCTGGCTCAAACTCTCTAATACCAAATGGCACTGAATAGTGTATATGTGCTGACGTATAGAATAATAAAAATGAATTGAATTGTGTTATATAAAAGCATGGATTTTCGTGGGATGGATGATGAGATTTATGGATGACCCTTAAGTAGTGGAAACTTAAAAGCCCCGTATGTTCGTCCATTCCATTCGTTAAAGTTATTCAACCAAACCGCCGCACATTTAATGCGTGTCAATATGCATGGTGCAACGCGGTCAAAATTCGGCTCTAAATCGTATGGCTTCTACGTGGGGGGTATTTTTATTCAGAGTTCGTCGTTACCCCCCGCCATTCAAAACGAACGAACGAGTCCAATGGGCATCCGGATCATGACCATTCGAGCCAAAATATAAAAAAATATAGCATTTTGAAAGTAAACGCACCATACCACTCGCTGATAATAACGTGAACAACAGAAGAAAATACTGCGATGAAATAAAAAGTGGTCTATTCGTTGTAGCCTACGGTCTGAATTTCCAGTTGAAATGCAGAGATGCTCGTCATGAAAATGACAATACGACAATTGACACCATCGTGTCCTTTGTGACGAGGGGATAAAAACCAATTTCATGTGGAAAAAAAACTAGTACGAATTTCGAGTTTGTATAGACCTGAAGAAGTGAAAGTCTATTTTCATTTTATTTTATCCGTTTCGAGATGTCCAAAAAGCCAACACTTCTTCAGGCGTATTTATTAGGCAATTAAACCACACTAGAACCAATTAGAATCATGTGGCGTAAAACGGCACCAAATTGGATACTCTTTGGCATGGGCAGCTGGCATATGATACCAAAATGACATCAGCAGCATTAGTAAATTTTAGATCACCTCTCTCCACTAAAAACAATCACCATTTTTGCATATCCATCTCTAAAATATACAGTATGAATCCACGCGTAAATTAAATTTACTGTATTTACTGCATTTCATATACATATGCATTTGTATAATAAAAAAGGTAGGGTTCTCAAACTGTAGTACTAGGATCCATGAGAACTCTTCCAAAGTCAATATTATTTTCAGAAAACCATATTAATGTTGAAGTTTATTATTATTATCAATAACTAAACTAATAGTTCTTTATCTATTTGTGAAAGGGTCGTGCAATTGCTCCTGAATTTTATCACACTGATTACTGTTCCATTGGAACTTTACAATGGGACTATGATGGCATGAATTACCATTATCATGCATTATTTTTGAAATTCCCCTATTCGTGGTCACCATGTCCACAAAAAAAACCATTCCAGATACAACGGACTGAAAAGCCACCCTTTATATGTAGTAGCCGATACACTTA
Source organism: Ophyiulus pilosus (assembly GCA_033995625.1). Lineage (NCBI taxonomy): Eukaryota > Metazoa > Arthropoda > Diplopoda > Julida > Julidae > Ophyiulus > Ophyiulus pilosus. The sequence continues at coordinate 5,580 of JAUJYV010000384.1, forward strand.
CTTACAAGTACACTTATGTTTATACTAGAGAGATTGAGCCATCCAACGCCTTAACGCTAACCTTAACGTTAGATGCAGGAAGGGAAGAACCACGCATGCGCATTCATAACGTTCAGTTACCGCACGGTACTTCAGTCCGAAGCTCCTCCTTTCCCGCAAAATGCCGACGTCAGGTTTCTGCCCGTCCGTTGGTTGGCTCAATCTCTCTATTAATGGACTCTATAATCTTATAAATGGACAGTTTGGAATGGGGTATTTTAAATGGCACTATTAATTTCTCAAAACAATATTATTCGTAGGAAATTTTTCGAAAAGGTTCTTTCATATTCATGTTTAAGTATTTCGTAATATCGTGTAAGTACGATATTTCAGTATATTGCCAACCCTTAAATATGGCAAATGCAACGCAAGAGCTGTAACGAAAACCTACATAGTACGTAATTGATATTTTTTTAAAAAATGTTAAAATTGAAATAATCAAACATTTACAAAAAATGTTCACACAATCTGCATAAGGCGTTCAAAGTTATTCAAACTGTGGTAGAGGTCCTATCAGAAAAGTTTGAATGCCCTGGGCAATACTTAGGCATTATCTCTATATATGTAAAAGTTTGGCATCCCACTATTTTGAATTGGCCAAATACATTCCCCATTTGCCACATTTACGTCAGATCAGGCTTGAGTTGGTGTTTCATGAGGGTCGATCATCAGGATCTCCTAATAAATGGCCTTATTTTTTAGGGTCTAATGCTCACGCTATTTAGGACGTTCATTGAATAGATGGAAAGAGGGTTTAGCACTTCCTGACTGAATCAGTTAGTATCAATCAATAACAGAGAAGAAAAGAACCATCCGTTGACCTTTTTGGATGGACAATATTAGCCTACACTGTATATAGGCACGCATGAAAACTCATTTACAACATCAGTCGTTTGCGAAATACACTCGAGCACACGAAAACAGTGACGAACGGAAGGCTCATCCACTCCAGTGCATTTCGGATAATGAGATCACTGGATATTAGGACCAAAAGCATAAGAACAGAATAATAATATTAACACCTACAGTTACGGACCTACGGTTAACGTGACCAGCCGCACAAAGGGACCACATTTCATATTCGCTTTCGAACATATTATCTGGAATAGATTGATTTTTTGAAAAATCAAACCAGCCAATAGAGAGTTTGAGCCAGCCAACGTTAACGAAACGGTAACGATAACGAGAAACCGCGCTGTCTGCCCGGAATGGCATTGGAATGCCATGCTTCGCATAGGGTAGTCCTTGACATTCCGGGCCGCCAGCGTTGTTCCTCGTTATCGTTATAGTTTCGTTAACGTTGGCAGGCTCAAACTCTATTAATGGGCAAAAAGAGATTTCAAATGCGACTTGAACCTTAACCTGATTATTGATATGGTTTGCAGCAAAATATATGCACAATGTACTAGGTGGCTTGCAGCCTTAGCATCAATGGAATGTCATTAGAATGTCATATTTTGCCTATGGCATTTCTATGACATTCCTAGCCGCCAAAGGGCAACTACGTGGAGGTATACCTATTGCCTCTTGCTTCAATTACTTTTATTAAATCCGCGCTCTGTAATGGTTAGTCTATGGCCCATACCACAGTTGCTCACAAACTGCAGCTCAAGCTTTGTCTCGTCTAAGCATCATCTCAAGCTGAAGCTAAAGCTTGAGATGACATATTATGTACATTTGGCTGTCATGAGCTTGTCTTGGTAATTTTTTGTGCAGCTGTGGTATGTATCTGGAACTTGAGACTCAGCTTGGTCTCAAGCTCATGAGATTTGAGAAACTGTGGTAAGGAGGTCAGTCTTTACTTACTTGTACATATAACGTATAACTTGTACACTATTAGCTTCCTATACTGCATTAACAGAAACCGTTAACTAGTTTATGTATACTTATATTTATAATAACATGCGTATAGTAACTTGGGTATTTTTGCAAAGAATGGTGTTTTCAATTAACTATGTTTACAAGTGTAACATTAACTACATGTATAGAACATAAATTAACTTGTACAGTTTGCTTACCTGCCAATTGATGAATGCTGCTATAAAATGAAATCCATTGAACTTGGATAAAATCCAGACCTGAAATACGGTTTGTGTTCAGTTATGTTGTACCTAATTTAGTTCATAAATACGCCGCTAGAAAGCTGATACAGGCTATTCCAAAGCACACAGGTAAATAAATTCATTTTCTTCTGCATGGTGCATTTGGAATAACTTGTACTGTATAAACAATTTTAAGTATTAGCTAGCCTATGATTTCAATTAGCCTAATATATTACCCGATAACGGCAATTTCTTCAAATTTTCTTTTCAGTCTTTTCATTTGTTGCTCGTTTATAAACTCGAACAATATAACTGTACAAAAAATAAAAATACAAAATAAAAAACCTAATTGGATTTAAGGCAACCGCTAACGATAAAATGCTAATTACGATAATTAGTTTAAAATAACTATAACTAAATTAATTTAAATTTAAATATATATACGTCGTGACATGTTCCTATATTTTCCGAAATCAGCATTGAAAATTTTTCATAATAATCAATAATAACGATTAACATAGAAAGATTTTTTTTTAATTAGAGGTTTATAATGCATGTTCGAAAACTGACTAAAATGTCTCTACCAAAAGACTTTAATGTCAGTATTGATTTAACAACGGACATTTCCAACGCATAACGAGTATTTGTGTACATAAAACAACACTTTCAATACGATTAATATCTACAATTATGTTCAAAAACCGAGAAAATGAGCAAGACAAACAAGAAATGTTCCAGACAATATTGTATCTTTCAGACATACAGGATGCATCAAAAATCTCATTATCCGTCGAGTTTTGGGGCACCCTGCATAATGAAAGACTGTCGAATAGGTAGTTGTAAATAAATTCTATTGATTCAAATATACAGAATAAATTGTAGGGAATTCTACAGTATTAACTAACAGTATTATTGAGCTCACTGAATTACACACAATAGCCCTAGAAATAATTTCAATCGTTATAAAAATGGTAACTTAAAATAACAGGAAAACAAAAACTATAATATTGTAATTCGAGCTTGTGTTATGTCTAATTACAGAGCTTCCGTAAAAGCAGTGCATTTTACGAAAAAACAAATCTACGTTTAAATGAGCAGTTATTTAAAATACATATCCATGTCAGCATTTGCTTTTCAAGATATCCAACGCCATTACATTTTCGTTGTTGTTGAAAATTTCGAAATAACATGTAAATTTGAACACCCACAAGTTAATATAAAATTGCGTTATAAACCATTGCTCAATAATTTGTAATAGTGCAATATTTTCTCAAATTCTGAAATCTTAATTTCAAGTGTCACCAACCATTAAAATACCTGTAAGTTTAAAGCAAATTAACTAGTAAAGTATAATTATTGCCATAATTTTTAAATACATCACATGATCGTGCCTTTGCTTTCATTGGGCTAATACCCAATTCCTCTTTATATAGCATAATTTATCTTAAGATTTCTGACCAGTCAACTGAAAAAGATTCCAGGAATTTTTTCAAAGACTGATGTAAGTTATTTCAAAAATAAACAACCTGTACCAAACTACTTCCAATTCTCAGTTAGACTAGAAGAGGGTAATTGAATGCGTCATAAAGTCACCAACTAACTAACTTATGAGCAAATTAATTAATAAAACGATATATTTATATACCTATTTAGTTTCAGGCGTGATATTCAACATGGAAGATGCGAAGATGCAAATTAATTGACAGGCCGCTGAAATAATCTACGAAGGTTGTTGTTGCTGTTGTTGCTGTTGCTGCTGTTGAGCAGGATTTGCATCGTGATGATGGTGCAGAAGAAGATGGTGTGGAAGAGGGTTCGGGCCTAATTCCCCCTTAATGAACGACTGTTGTAAGACAGCTTGAGAATGCTCTCTGGCCTTGCGCCTAAGGTCAGCTACGCTGCTTGACCGATGCTCTCGATTGACTAACCGAGAAATAGGGTCGAAACTCGGCGGACGAGGGACGTGGAGAGACGGCATCGACGGAGATGGCTTACTCGGACAACACGAACATAAAGGAAACCCTATGAGATACAAAGCATTTTCAAAATATAGAAAAACAATGTCTGATATATACAAGGAATAAACGAAATAAAAGAAACACCTGTTACAGTTACATGTTTATTTATTAAATAGTGATCATGGATTTTTTTATAGTATATGGAGAGACCAGAAATTGGACATATCTGGACACATGTCCTAACATGACATTTACGGTTATATGAGTTCGTAAATGTCTTTGTATGATTATTTGTACAAGTAAACATGCATGGCCATATATATGAATGCATAGTTTATACATTTCCACATAAAGCATATATGACTCGCAGTATATCATATCTTAATTAATGGATTATTCATTTCATATATGGTTAAAACTTGACTATGTATGTCAAGTGGACATAGCGACACAATGGACCTTATGCAGATTTGTGTCACGTGGCTTGTAATTCATTGCATTAATATATAGACATAGAAAGATTTTTCATCATTTGTCAAGAGCAAAGTTTAGAGCTCGTGGATGCATATTAGTTAAATAGTGTCACAACTTTAGTTGGAATAGGGTCGGGCAGCCATCTTACGACAATAGAGTTTGAGCCATCCAACGTTAACGAAACGATAATGATAACGTTAACGAGAAACAGCGCGGGAATCCCGGAATGGCATTGGAATGCCATGCTTCGCATAGGGTAGGCCTTGACATTCCGGACCGCCAGCGCTATTTATCGTTGTCGTTACCGTTATCGTTTCGTTAACGTTGGATGGCTCAAACTCTAATATGCGAGACGGGGGTCAGACTTTTTCCCGCCTCACACGGGAATTGACCCGCGCACCTGCCATGCGACCCCACGACGTGACCTCGCCTCTTTCCATGGCGGGAATCGGTCACGCGTGGAGGCCAGTTGCAACTGGACATCTTTGGAATGTGGTCACTTGCAAAGACCAGTCGGGTCAGGATCGAGACCCCGAAACAGGTAATCGGGGCAGTCGATTTCGAGGAGTCACGAGGAGCTAGGTGGTCCTGTCCCGGGATTGTGATCTTTTTGAAGGGCTAAGTGTACAGGCCTATGTTGCCTCATTAGTTTTCGGTTTTGAATTTGGTGCAACATCAGTTTTCGGTTTTGAATTTGGTGCAACATCAGTTTTGGTTTTTATGACTTATATAGGAATAAAAGGTAGGACCTCTTTTTTGATGTAATGTTTTGATTACGCGAGATGCAACCTCGTGGACACTGTCTTACACAATACATATACAGTATATAACAAGGGCATATAACTCACCTTTAAAAGGGAAAAAAGCTGGTGAAAAAGCCGTCGTTGCTAACGAAGACGGAAGAAACATTTGACCAGCTGAGCTTCTCGAAGCAGAAAAAGGCTCCAGACATTGTCGAAAACCAGGACTATAATGATAAGAGAGAAAAAAATGTTCCCATTCTTAAACATGTATCAATTAAGACATTCAAGACAAGTGTTGAAAGGAACTTTGAAATGGAAATAGGTTATAACATATACTGAAATGTGTATTTCCATGTGTGTGTGTGTATGCACGCTTTTATATTGTAATACTGTACATACAGAGTTCCCATTTGCACATTTGAACTGCAGGTTGACTTTTACGGGGCTCAAAATGAGTTTCAAAGCCGTTACCATAAATTGTCGTATTTGGAGCTTTCTCAGACAACTAAAGACCCTTTTTATACTGAAATCTATATTCTGCATTTTAAGATGGCCAATTTATCACCGGTTATCACGTCAGCGGCTTAAATCCCTCGCCTAGAAGCCGAAACCTTTGCGGCATCATATACGTTATCGCTATATTCAGCATACGGTAAAAACCAAAAACCATTTGTAAACGTTACAAGATGGCGCGTTGTTCACGCCTGAAAGACTCAATTATTTTCACCAAATGCCAAGTATATTTCAGAGTAACATATAGGCCTAGACGAGACGCAGGCGAAGCTTTTATTACTACGAAATTAACTTTATATAAAACTATTCACGTGTTTCCAAGCGCCCTAAAATGAGTAGACTTCCAGATTATAAATAATCACTTGCCTATATAATTTATACATATGAATAAAACCGAGCATTACTGATGCAAATGCTGGCAAATAAAAACAACAATAACATTCTATTTCGATTAGAAAGGTTATATTTAAATCATTCAAATACTATTACCACAAATTAAATAGGGTTACTTAAGAAAATTAGTTAACAAGAAACTATAGCTATAGTGCACAAAAATGTACTACGGTAGGGTGATCCAATTGAAGTTAGAATTAAAATAATATTAAAATGTTATTAACCTTTTTTAAAGTTTAATTTCATATAAGAGTTGTAGGTTAGGTCACGTCAACCTAAACTTTTGTTTGGTGCAATTCACCTATTCGACGCCTAAAGTTGGCAAACACACACAACATCAATGCTATTAGTGATTGCCTAACTACAGGGGAAATCAAGGAAACCGGGTCTGAACTTGAAATACAGGGTCAGATTAAGTATTTAAAGTGAATTAATGTGATATTACATATGCGAGGGGTCTCGCCACGGCTAGAAGTTAGAACATCACTGAATTAGAAATAAGATTTTTGGTGGATTTTACTAGCCAATTACTTAACTGTTAACCGATCGATAATAATTTCATTAAAATAATTGTCAAGAGGGTTGTCATATCAGTTAATTGCAAACATCCCTTTGATATTAAACTATAATTACGATTTTGTGTGATTAACTATTATGAAGTTCATAATATCAGGTGAAGTTATTAATTCTAATGAGTCCATTCTTATGGGGCACACTAGTTGAAAAACACTGCATTAGAGTGTGGAGTATAGCAAAACGATATTTAAAATACAGCCCAAACATTGGGATTACCAAGTACTGATGTAGTTTGTGTTGTAAAATATAACAGCCACTGCAACTGATAAAATGATACATCAGTGTGTATGAGCCCCTTGAATATCACTGGCTAGTTTAAAGAAATGCTACATATACAATATCACTAAAAGTTCCATCATCGATAGACATATTGTCTTGGACGTTTCAGTAACCCGGGCATCCACAATTTAAAATTCATCTCTAAAAGTTACAAATTTCAATAACCTGGAAATCGAATTGCATGAACCGTTTCAAATGTGCAACCAGAATGACCCATCCTTAGCATACTTTACACGCAGTAATACAGCCATCAAATGTATGACACATTGAATAGCTAGGAATCGATTTGCAGAAAGATCATGCATAAGTATATAAAGACCCTAAGCCTAGAAATGGATTTTGCTGATGGTATGGTAAAAATGAGGTAATTATAGTTCTCTATGAGGCAATGCGTGAAGCCATAAGTGGGGATGCCATTTTAGAAGTCTACCCCGATCTATCTGCCAACAAAATGGCCTTTTTTTTGCATATAACGTCACGCATCACCAAAAACGCACGATTACCTCCGATGCATATTCAGCATTTCTATGAATAAAATGGAATATGGGGACTATCAATGATGCTGCCACTATGGTATTACGCAGATATATTTTTTGTGCATCATTACATATCAAATAAATTGGAATTCGTGCATTTTCTTGCGCAAAACGAGCGCCATATTTCAACGACCCGCCCAATTTCAATTTGGCATTTAATCGCTCAATTCCATCTATTACTGGCATTTTAAAGGCGTTGGGGCTTCGCCGCAGATTGAGATTTATTACCTTAACGTCGCCGAGCGTTAAACGGCCCATCCTTATACACCTTTTAACGTTTCCCAATTGGCAGAGTTACGATATGCACTGTCAACGACTGTGCCTCAGCGCATTTATCCCTATAAATATTTCACGTGAAATAGCAGAAATGCTTATGTACATGCGCGGTTACAGATGCATGCAAGGGGTCGTACTTGTGAAGAAGTATACATTTATGAATATCATGAGGGTTATTTATTGCGTGGGAGGAGTCTCAGTTTGTGGGACTTTTCTCACATTATTTTGAAAGCGAGATGTCACTGAGACTCATCATGCTTATACGACTATATTTTTTAGTAATTTGATCTTCTATTGATTGTTTTCTTAAGTAATAATTCGAAATTTTAGATAAAGAAATGATTGAACCAGAAACTACAAAAATGAATAACAAAAATAACGTTAGACTTAACTCTGGACAGACTCTAAACTTCAGTCTTGTCTGAATTGTCGCTCAAATTTATATATTTGGAAATTGCATAAATTTGGCATACATAACTGTATTTACATTTAGTGCCTATTGTACATATTTATATTACTGGCAGTATATATAATGACAGTAATCTGTAAAATATACAATATATGAATTCTGTAATTACTAAAAAATATATATTTATTTCGCAAATATTTCAATTGTACATATTTTCAACTTTAAAGTATGTATTTTTTTGATCTTATGTATTTCTTATAAAATTTAAACGGTAGCTTTATAGTTGGGGGTGGGGCCCCCTTTGTTTCCTGGCCAGCAATATTTTTAGAACCAGTCATGTACATTTACATAAATTCTATTTAAATCGGTTTTCAGCTAGGTTGAAATCCATTACGTGACCACATTAATACATTAGAGAGTTTGAGCCAGTCAACGTTAATGAAACGATAACGATAATGAGAAACAGCGCGGGAGGCCCGAAATGTCATTGAAATGCCATGATTCGCATAGGGTAGTCCTCGACATTCCAGGCCACCCGCGCTGTTTCTCGTTATAGTTATCGTTATCGTTTCGTTAACGTTGGCTGGCTAAAACTACTATTATCTATTTAAGACACTTCTATAGGTAGTGATTTCATCACTCCCTCATTGAAATCTTATGTCAATACTAAGGATATCTTAACATGTTTGGAATTTAAAATCACCAAGAACCATTTACTTTAATGGGCTGTTAAATTCAGTATAGCACCTGCTGCATACCGGTGAGCCCCAAACGTACATCCATTATCCAAATTCGCACAACTTTTCAGCATGGCATCTGGTCTTTTACACGCTTATAATTCATTATAGGCATTTATGAAATGCAAAGAGTCTCTTTATGATGGTATCATCATCATCATCATCATCACTTTTCACATTTTTAAAGATCCTCCTGTTCTATACCGATGCCTATAGTTGAAGCTGAAAGATTGGCGTCGAGTGAGGCGTGACTAACACCATCTCTTTTGTCTCTTAATTGGAGAATTAATGCGCAATTTACGCTTTCGCCTCTTAACATAACGACTCTTCGCCTAATCTCTTTAGCTTCAATTGTCGACCGAAGATGGGTTTCATCTATTCACACGTAAGCTTAATGTTTAACTTGGCCTTTTTTATACATAGAAAAGTAGCTTATGAAGAATAATTGCTATGGATGGCGGGTATTTAAATTCACGCATGCATGGCGCTAAATGGTATGGAGCAACTTCCACGAATTATGCGCATTAATGTTTATATGGAGGCCATTAATTTGCGAACGGAGGACGAATATTTCATTGAGACAGCGATGATTATTTTCTATTAGGCCCTAAAGACCACCTTCCAAGCCGATTTGTCGTTTCGATATAACCACAGCATATTTGGCGTTAAAAATTAAGTTTTCGAATTTTTTTTAACAACTGCGCATGAGTAGACAAGGCATAAATGGATACGACCATGATAACCATGCAGTGCGAAATTCAATTCCTAATCGTTGACAGCGATTAATTAGTTATCCACATAAAATGTAGATGTAGATCACCATAAATTTTAAATACAACCATATACAAATTAGTACTAATTAGGTGCCATTACGTAAGTGGATGAACAACCTTATATGCATTCCAACAATTTATATGGAAGTACATATCTCCTGTAGCATGTCTCCATATTCAAAAAACGCCCCTGATGAATGACGATGGCCTTTACATACATATAGCAGACGTGTTGATTTGAATTGGTATATAGTGTGGCCCTAACCTAACCCAAATAACCTAATTCCACACTATACAAAACACACGTGGAGATATGCTACATAAATATCCAGTGGCGGCTCTGCTCCAGAAAATTGTGTGCGCATGCGCACAACAGTAAAACGGTCGCCACTGCGGGGGTGACAGTGCTCTCTCTCCCTAGCAGCCGCGTATGCAGGGTCCTAAGTGCGCATGCGCACAACAGTCAAACTCCACGCCGCTGGAACTGTAAAGCGCACAGTTCCATACAAAGATTTTTGTATAAACTGGGGGATGGTTACTAGTTATATATATAGTACAAGTTTAAAGAAAAAAGGACTCATTGAGTCCTTATATTACATTTTTTACGTAATATGAAGTGGAAATAGGGGTGCTGCAGTTCCACAGTGCCTTTACGCGAGCCGCCACTGTAAATATCCCTAGTGTCACTGGAAATTCTATAAACTACCACTTTTTTGTTGCTTAACATACTAAAGTTATCCGTTTATTTGAATGTGGGATAACATCTTTTAAATCGCCCGAAGCTTGTGGACTTTACCATCCACATTATAATACTTTTTAAATCCTATATAACCTTGCCATAATTAAATCTGTTTTTCAATATGGCTATCACCCCAAAATGTGTATACACGTGACAAAAATGTAAGTGATGAAAAACAAATATCTTACCTGTCGAACAAAGATGAGAGCAGCGGTGGTGTCATCATAGGTTTTGGAAGGTTGGGTCTGCAATTGGGGTTAGGGAGGTCATGTGGGTTGGAAGGATGGGGCGTTGGCATGGACAAGGGGTGAGGGGCGCTGGACGACGAAGGCCTGGAGGTGGGAGTGGGTGAGATGGACAGTGTGGTGCCCACACTCAAGGGGCTGTCTCCAGCCGTGGACGACTCCCCTCCGCTCATAGCCACCGCCGCACCATCTAGCGTGTCCGTAGCGCTGTCCGGACGTTGGCCACCGCCCACCACTTGAGCCATCTCTTGTCCCTCGTCGGCCGAAGAAGCCTCGTCATCCGGCGGCAGCACCACGGTCTTTTTCTTCCCTTCAGCCTCCTCCTGGCCGCTGTCCCCTTCGTCTTTTCTATCTCCTCCCTCCTCCTCGTCTTCCTTTTCCTCGCCCACTTTTTCCTTATCCTCACGTTCTTTCTTGAGCCGTTGCTCCTCCTTGAAGCGCTCGCTCTTGCGCCATTTTGCCCGTCGATTCTGAAACCACACCTGGACGCGCAAATAAATAAATAAAATAATAATGTAACGGACGAACGTTATGTTTTGCAACGAGACAAATTTCATTTGCGATATAATGTATTATTAAAATCGATTGTTTTAACGGCAAATGAACGTGACCGAGGCACAAAGTGCCAATGTTGTGAAATACAGGGTGACTGACAAGTTTCAAAATCTGTACGTGTACAGTGGCTTCCTGATAGTCGTATTTGTAAAAGCAACGTGTACAGCATCCTTATTATCATCATTCAACTCTTTAATAGGGTCCGAATACCGTCACGGTCGAATATATAATAAAACCTCGATTATCCAAGCTTATGTGAACTTGGTTAACTGAAAACTTGTATAATATGGCACCAGTTGGAAAAAGTATAGGGTCATACGTGTCCCATACACAGAATACATGCAGGGTGTCCAGTACATTTTCTAAGAATAAATTCAAGCATATTTCAAGAATTCCACGGCTCATTCGTTACATTTTCAAGGACCCCTCGTACCATTCTATTTTGAGGTGATAAAAATTCAAGCACATTCTCCGATTTTCAAGGCTGCCGGATATCCTGGTCAATTAACATGTACCATATGTCAATATATGATATTCCTTATATACCAATAGCACATTTATGACCATATATGGAGTTTTATGTCCATGTATGAAAGAAAACATGGGCTTAGAATAATAGATTATTTATCAAAGTATTAATATGGTGCATATATTGAAGTACAGAAATGGTAAGTGCACGAAGGGACATAACAGAAAGTTGAAAAGTATGCAGATACTCTGATGTAGGGTCATATACAGTACAGTATACATTCGCATATGATCATTTATGGACAAATATGTCATATGGTATTCATGTCCAATTTCTGAGATGTCCATATGGCATTTCCCAAATGCATGTTTATATGCACATGTATATTATGCATATATTTTTACATATCTATAATAAAACTTTCATATGTATTTTCATACTATATAATACTGTATATTATATGTAATTTATTATAAAGAGCAATTGGTGCAAGAATTGGGGAGCTTCCACAGTAGTAATATCATACTGAAATCAAGTATCATTTAGAAAACGTCTCAAGTTTTTGGTAATTCCTGTAAAATGTATATCGTACAAAAAAAATATAAGGTGGGTTGTTGTTTTTTTTTCTTGTATAACTACAAAATATGCTTTTTTTAATGTGAATGGTCCAATATACTATACTAGCCTTAAAATGTCGAAATGCAACGGACAATCTAATATGGTAAATTATGGGATAGAATTTTTAGAATGGAAGATTTTCAAAAACATGCCGCTTTTTGATTTCATTTTAAGTCCTTCCCTTTTTTATATGTCCAATACGCTATGGCAGTTTTCATAAGATCGTGTGTCGGTGCCTGAAGCCTCCTCCCAAGACGTGTGTACGTGCATGGAGCTCTATAGTCGTTCCTTAAACAAAATTAAACTAATTTGACATTAGGGAGGGAGACCACGTGTGTAATTGCAAGATGCAATGGCGCAAACGAGCTGAATTTCGTTATAGGAGCTTGATTTGTCAATTTCGTTGGGATTAGCTGATGGCGAAAAGCGTGCGTTGACTTCGCTCGAAAAACTCCTTTTTGGCGTGTACAGGCATAGGACTCATGGTAGGTTCAAGTAGGGGAAGATGGAGAAGAAAAAAAAGCCAAGTTCCGCCGAGTTAGCAGAAAATGTGGGCAAATGGCGTATACATTTTGGTTGGAAATAGAACGATTGGAGGGTAAAAGTCGATCGAAAACGTATAGCTATAGCCCTCCGGTCATGGCCTTTTTTTCCCTAAACCAAACGTCTGGCACGCGTCATCTGACCAACGTTTCCATAAGCGTATAATCCGTTCAGTCCAAGGGAGACCGGCACGAAAATGCGATAGACCAATGTGGTGATTCAAAAAATGGAGTGCCAATCTAATGCCAACCAAATCAAATTTAGTCGCGGAATGACCCAGCAAGAGCGTTTGATGCGAGGCGAATATCGCCTTATACTATTTCAAAAAAAAGGATCAAAATCTTGCTTATGTACAGGGTGTGAGTGGAACAATATACAGTTTTCGCATGCCAACGTTTTTATATTTATATTAACTTTAAGGGCGGGAAGGGAAGAACCACGCATGCGCAACCATTACGTTCAGTGCGTGGCTCCCCCCTTCCCGTCATTAAAGTTAAGGTAAGTATAAAGACGTTGGCATGCGAACACTAAAGAGTTTGAGCCAGCCAACGCCTTAACGTTAAGGCGTTGGCTGGCTCAAACTCTCTATTGTTAAATATTGCGATAACGACAATAGTTTTAGTCACGGAAAGGATTTCAACCAGATTTGGTTGAAACGTGCATGCGTTCGTGTCATTACTATATTTAAATTGGATTTCAACTATAGTTTTCAGCCAAATAGGTTTTCAACTAAGTTGAAATCCATCCCGTGACTACAACTAATTTCAGTAAAACTGAGCACTTTGAAAGCATGTTATATTTAAAAACATTATATATGCTAACATATTGATATACGTTGAGTATTTGTCTTGCTAGCAGGCAATTAGCTAAATACTATATTACAAATCAATTTGACAAAGCTAGATTTTTTTTAATGATGGCAAGTTTCAATGTTTCTCAAGCAAACACAACAAAAGGGCTCAGGATTTCAGTGTAACCTGCTCATATTTAACATTTGAAACAAGTTTGACAACTGTACGTAATTGAAAATATGATCTACATGTACCTTATACAATTAAAACAAACAAACAAAATTAGATTGTAGTTACCTGAACTCGGGCTTCGGTCAGATTAATTTTCATCGCTAAATCTTCCCTGGTGAACACATCGGGATAATGAGTTTGAGCAAAAGCATTTTCTAATTCCTCCAACTACACGAAGGGTATCATAAAAACGACATTAATTAATATAATGGCATGTATGTCGCAAATTACCATTCACAATAAATTACCAAAATCATTGTATATACCTGTTGCAAAGTAAATGTTGTCCTATTTCGTCGTTGCTTTCTACGGACAAACGTATCGTCGTGTAATTCGGGATGATAAGAATAGCCAGTAACTAATAAATAAAATAAATAAAAAGCACCAATTAAAAACGTTATAATTACACGCGAACTCTCCTAACGGTATTTACGTTCAAAACAATAGATTAACATATTGTTGTTATATCACTGTGAAATTGTTATGTTTAACGTAATTAACAATTCCAAGTAAAAACCTGAAGCGATTGCATATAGGAAAACAATTTGACTAATAAGATTATTTAAAGATAATGCGACCTTGTAAATTATGTGAGACACGTACATACAAACCAATGATCTCATAGCTATGAGATGGGTCTCATTGCATGTTCCATAATCTCATTATAGTAACGGATCTCATGCATTGTATGCGTATATTTTAGTTAGATACAGTAGCAGCTATTAATAATTAATTTGAGCTAAATTATTTATATAAGTTAGCTAATTTCTGTATCTTAATACAAACCCGTATTATTCTTTTATTTATCCACATTATTCAATGTTAGGCGACAATTAATGGTGAAAGATTTCGCTGTTTGGAATTATTTCCATAATTACCTTTTTTTTAATGAAAAACAAAATAATGGCATTTTAACATTAAAGAAACGAGGGGAAAATGTAATTTAATTTGCGGATTTTGTTTCGTGTACATACAGCATAGTTCGTTTTGAGAGAAGTATGTTTGGAAATTTTAATAATGCAAATATAGGTTTTATGACATATTGAAGCGCTATCAGTACATGCACGAATAATGTTTCGATTCAAATCAGTCTCATTATAAAATCATTTGACACCTTAATTGCCGCTCGTTGGGCGCACCATGCGGCTGTTTTACTGCTTTTTAATGGCTTGATGTCGCGATTTGAATGATGGGGCATTTGAATTAAGCCCCAAACCCGCGACCGTCATGTGCGCGAAAAAATCCCATTCATCCATTCATTTGTCATTGAAATTGAAGGGGGCTCTAGCTTCTATTATCGCGCACCCCATTAACATGTCTATCCGGTAGGGGTGCCAAACAGGGAGCATAAGAATAAAAGTCAAAATTAATGACAAGGCTACTATTTGTAATCCTATCGTCTATCTTTATTTCGTACAAGTTCGCCCTTGCCGTCCGTCCGTCCATTTTTTTTTTGTTTTGATAGACTCGACCATTCTGATATTATCCCCTACTATTTTGTCCATGGCCCCATTTTCTTGCTTCGAAATTGAATTAGCTCCGGCAAAATGTATTGTGTTTCAAGCCTTATAATTCTCCCTCGTCTTCTCTCCATCCATCCTGGGATCCTACCTAAGCTTCCCTTCGACGAAAAAATAAATTATATCGCCTAATATCTTAATGCAATATTTTTATTGATTATCGAAACAATTAAATTTGACAATTCTTTCGCTAAAGTAATAAGTTTTCCTGCCGGCCAAATCCTAGCCTGATGGAAATGCAATGTCACTAGGGAACTGTTGGTGTCAAGTCTCTGGTAACGACGATTGGCGTCACCACCTACCTCATTTCTCTGCAGGGATTTTACAGAGAGCAGGGTCCCTTAACCCCCCTCAACTTTTATAGCCCGTGGTAGTCCTTGCCAGCCTGATAAATTCTATTTAAGCCATCGTGGGGTGGGGAACAGGGGTGTGCACAAAATGAATATTCCTGTTACTTGCGGCCATTTTCACTCAAATCCAAAATGTATACTTTTTAACATTTTATAGGGCCTCGAGATTGGCGCTAAAAAATACGTCGGACAAGTATGGCACATTATTAGCAGTGTATCAGAATCAAGAGTACTATTTTAAGTTCTTGAAACAAATTAGGGTCAATGAAATTAATGAAATTGAAGTTATTGCTAATATTTCAGTTTGTATGATATTAAATACATTATTAATAGCATAATATAGCATATTTTAAAAATTTTCAAACTTGGATTTGAGTATAATGGTTTATAGGAATAAAAGTTATATTTTTGGTTATTACATATGCTAAAAACTAAGGAGGAATAAAATCTACTTTTTAATTTGTTTCTGGTCAACTAGAGAAAACAATGTGAAATCACATGTCTAATTTTGAGCCTGTCCTAATTACCATACATAAACTTCATTTTAAAACTAAAGAATAAATTATGTTAAGAAATTAAACCATTTGAAATAAATACTTCCTTTCTTTTAATATAAACAGAATTTATGGTTGCTAACTTTATTCCCAAAATTGTTCTAAAATTCTACGCTTTTACGATAATTACAAACTTTCACAGATGTAGTGTGATGCTTGTTACTCGTATATTCATGCCACAAAGTTGCTTTGATAATTTTTTTGGGGGGGGAGGGGAAACAAATTTAAAAAAAAAAAAATACAACACCAATGTTAAAAACTGAAATTTTAGTAAAAAACACGTAATTCGTCGTAATTTTAATTTAGATATAAACCTTTGTGTGTAGTTGGGACTAATATTGCTATTAGTATGTTTTTGGGCCCTATGTTCGCCACCCTTTTTTAAACAAACAACTTAAAAATAGAATAAAATCTGAAAGCTAGAGGTGCCCCCTAAAGGTAGGCAATCACCGGTAGCGCCTGTGTATTGCGTGTTTGCCGCTCGACAGGGAGCTTTTCTGTTAAATAATTTCACGATGAAGCTAATTAAGAAGTTAATTAGTCAATTATAGTAGTCTGGAAATGGGTGGAAATCGTCTAATGAGGGCCACTGAGGTCCCATTCGGCGGTAGGTGGCCATAGAAGGAAAGGCCGCATCCCGATTAGCCTTCATTTTCCGTGCCATGGATTCCGAAGGGTCCATTGGCGCAGCCAGCCTATCAGGGCGATGCGGCTGCGGGTTGCCTAGCAACAATCAATAAGCTCTCGAGGCGGAGAAGATTTATCCTCAATTATTCTTACAAATGAGTCTTCAATGGAATGAGGTGCTCAAGTGGTGCCCATTATTCGGTCATTTTTCACGATGGCATTAGGAACGCCCGGGGAATTCAGCGATAGGGAGGAGCCAAAGCAAAGGCTCTTATACGCGATATAGTCATACCATATGGAAAACAGGGGAGATGCAACGGTGACGAATGGACTCAGTGATACCGAATTAATAAACTGCACAAGTACGATAAATGGATTCGTAAACGAGACCTTACTGAAATTAGTAAGACGCGGAAGTACGCCTGGGACCCTATATAACGCGATATCATTTATGACGTGGAGATAGGTTGGACTCCAATTCCTTATGTCACGTGAAAAGTTTATATCATGCCCCAGGTGCTATCTGGACAAAAAAAAAACAGTACACAGACTTCAATTTCTACGTGTAAATTAAAACTTGCTGTGCAGTACAAATGGATTGCAAATTCCTTTTTTTAATTTACATGTTCGAATTAGTAATGGTACATTTATATTCGTTTAAGTTAAATGCCCCATTGTCTAATGTTGCTTATGAAGCTGCCCCAGGTGTAAAAACTTACATTGGAGGATATTTGAGAAATATTTTAGAAATATATTGAGGAAATGGGAATATTTAAGAAAGAATACCAATAGGTTTTTACTCTTATTTTTACAACTAAAGCAATTTCTATTTATTAGTTATAAACATTACTTATTCCATTTTTTTACCAATTGTTCTGATTTCATTTAAACGTGCATAATATAATTGTAAATATTATATATGTATATTGTGGTGTTGCCCATTTTATAACCAGAAATGATAATTTGCACACACAAAAACTGTACTTACATAACCGGTTTTCGCATGCCAACGTCTTTATACTTACCTTGAATTTAATGGCGGGAAGGGAAAAACCACGCATGCGCACTCATTAGTTTCAGTTAATTCATTGGGTAGTTCAATCCTTCACACCATTAAAGTTAAGGTAAGCATAAAGACGTGTGGCGTGCTCAACTGTTTATTATCATAAAGGCCTTTCCTTTATTTGCCCACTTGGTTCTGTAAAAGTGCTGGTCACGTTTAGCTTAATTTCATTGGAGGAGGTTTCGTTACAGTTTTGTATTTAAACGTCTGCGTGTTGCATGCATGTATCTATTACAATTAAGTTTTCCTAGACCCTATACAAATTGACCCTTTCATGGAAAGTAATGCAATCTGTTATTACACATTTTTAAAACACCCACCATCCATATAAAATAAGAAAACTTAACGTTAAGAAAGGTATATTTGAAACGTCAGCTACACAGAATTCCATAGTTTGAGACAAATGACGAACGATAGAAAGAAGGGAAACAAAGAGAAAAAGAAATGAGATAAAATAAATACGAAACAATAGGAAATATGATAACTGCTACAGCATAATTTGGTTAAATTAAATATGAGATCAAATAAAGTATGGCCTTTCGTTTCACCATGTTCAACCGGCCTCACAGGCTGCACTTTATTTCCTAATTCAATAAGCGTATAGCATTTCAGCTGAAATTTTAGATTAGATGTCATCGAGGAATAAACATGAAAACTTAATAATACGTTTCTTTATAACTTTAATTTCATCCGGATAGGACTATACGAGCCTCTCATGGTTTTTACATATAAGAACTCCGTTCCGTATATACGCATTCTTGAAGGTATGAAATAATAATATACGTTATATATAATGACAATACACTATATAGCTATTTGTTTAGATTGTACTCACATGGATGAGGTGATGTAAAGGAGAAATCCAAGGGTGGAAGACGTGAGGCGGAGGCAGCAGCGGCGTGGAGGGAGGGTGGACAGTGGTAACAGAACATCTTCAAATAGCCACTGTAGGGCAAAGGAACGGCCGGACAGCCGTTGCCGGACGCCAGGCCTCCACTTTACAAATACCTGGGTGAAAAAACAGTTTATATTTGTTAAAATCATGATAGTGACATGCAAATAATATATAATAAGCTATATAAAATAAACCAATCATCATTACTCAAAGCGTGCTGGAACATATATGTTTATTCAAAACTTATAAATTCCCCATCGAAACCTTGTCTTTTCTAATTGTCCATCACATTTTGAAAGAAATGTTCGATTGCCAAATGTCTTCAGTGAGGGGAAAAAACTCATACATACAAATTTTAAAAACTTTATAAATTTCAAGTTTATAATATCCAAACTACATTTGAATACAAATAAGTCTCCAAAAACTACGTGTGAAATATTTTAGCCTCCCATGTGTAGCAAATAATGCGTTTTTAAAAACTGCGGAAAAATCCTTGTTTAATGAAGTTGAGTATACTTTTATATCATTTGAACGTTAACATTCCATAAATGTTAAATAGATGCAATAAATGTGGCGATGACATGGAAGATTTTAATTTACTTAAGGTTTACAAGCTTGCAATAATGAGCTAAGCAGTCTAGAGATAGGGCGTCAAAATCGCCGCCCTGATTAAATAATAACTGTTAATTGAATTTTCTCTTCTGTTATAATTTGATACTTCGCAAGTGGCTTGTCTTAATTATGGCTGAATTCAACCTGAAGGGGTCTAGCTGTGTCATCATCGGACGCTTTTACGCAATGATCCTTCATCATACATGAATTATGAGAACAAAGGTATATAAGGTATTATTCATATGCATATTTTATATATTATTTTCATAATTTTGCATACATTTAAGTTGGTAGATCTGGTTACCAGTGGAGAAACGAGGTGATATATAATACCTATAATTGCACAATAATGAAGCATCGAAATGCAATTTTTCATACAGTTAGATTTCATAATGCAGTTGTCCTGGCAAACTAATATCAAAATGTATGAAATGTGTTCCAATGGATATAGTGTGTATATCTCAGCGAAATTTGGTACCTGCCCATGATAGTCACGTGCCACAAAATAGCATATAATGTGCAGGAGATTTCTTGTATGGAGTACATAGACAAACACATAGAGTATACACACTGCACATATATTTTTAAAAGAAGCGCAGTAGGTATGCATATAGTTGCAGAAAGTTTTCAGTTTTTATGCGTTTTCCTGAAGTATTAATCCACTGCAGTACATGTTGTATCTACTGCATATGTATCTGGTATACGTGCATGGATGTCGGGGGTGTTATGGGACGGGATCAGTAATTCAAAGTGTGTTGGAGTGAAGGGAGTTGTAATGACATAAAGTTGGAAGAGCCTGACTCTTGACGATGTATATTTGATCAATTTTTCATCCAATATGCAAATCCATTCCTAAACGAATTTCTGCCAATATTGTGCACGCCGCCATTCCTTGGGTGCGTCAGTCCAAAAGCAACATACGGCGCATTTTAAAATTGCAGTATATTTCAAAAAAAATGAGGGGATAAAAAAAACCTCCGCATTGATGATGTAAAAATCAGTGCACCGAAATCAGTCACAAAAATTTTCCAAATGCACAATTTGCAAATTTCACTTTACTATATTTACGGATTGAATTTCTGCGTATGTACGTTACGTATGTACAATCAGTGCAATCATGATTAAGTCGAAATCGTCCTTTTTCCATCTACCTTCGTCTACGCAGGTATATAACGCCATTATCGATGATGGCAATGCCTTCTCCTATCACATGACGGAATTCCACGTGACTACCATCACATCATCAAATATGAATTTAAGTTTTCAAGAAGCGTATAGGCTTTTATATGCTGTATGTATGCAGACAAACTTTTAGAATTGAGCACCATGTACATAGTAAATACGAACACATTTTTCAAATTTCTATGGTGTTCTTCGATGGCCCATTAACGGTATCGTGTACTTTTTCAGTATACCTCAACATTTTAAATGTAAAATTATCCTGCTACCAAACAATATGCATATTGTAAATAATTTCAATTTTGCACTAAACTTCAATTCATTTAATAGACTATTAAAACAAGATTTAATAAACATTTTCCAATATAATCTATTAAAATGAAAAGTTAAAAAAAGCTTCAGATGAATTTGACATTATAATAATATAAATGATATTATAAATAAATGTTGATTATACATATTGATAATACTGTATAACAATAAACATAATCTTAACTACTGTTTATTTGTAGATCTAATTATACAAAATACAACTAAAGTTGTAGATTCGAGTAAACCAAAATCCAAAATTAAATTAAGTGAACTAAATTTCACTACAAATTCTCGAAATGTGAATTAAACGTTAAGTGAAACTTAACTAATCTAAACGGTTAGTTATACTGGTCTGTAAAACTTGTAAGTATAGTGTCTGTCCATCATAATAAATTTCGAATGGAAATGTATAAAAGTTGAAATCTCCACTAATAGTAATAAGATTTGGATGGAACGAGCCCACTTTTGTTTCTGAGCATGATTGCAAATGAAATGCGAAAGAAATTTCAAATATAAATATAGGGCCTGTATGTATATATGTACAATGTACACGAAAAGGTGTAGGCCTACACAGCCCTATAACTATGACTTTTCAGGATCCGAATTTAGATCATTAGTGGGTAGCGAGCGATGCGTGAAACATAATTAAAAGAGGTGCTAACAAGTGAAACAGGGGGAAAACTAAAATGTGTATGGTGTTGAAATTTGCATAAAGAAGGTCGAATCAGTCGCCCAATCAAGCCTAAACACGCGAACAAAACGCTTTCTACCGAGCGGAAAATCACGTTATTTCCACTCGTCGATTTGTTGCTGCAACGGATTTAATTGCGGTTATTTGAATATGTTATTTGGAAATTGCTGCCGAATGCCATCAAACCGTATAGCTAGGAAAACACCGAGAACACGTGTCCATTGTAGGCCAACCTAATATGCAAATCAGGATTGGGTCCTTTCAAAATGGCGCCAGTTGCTTTTATTATATCTAACTAGACCTATTGCGTCTCAATATTAAGTTTAAAAATTAACAATCAATAAATCTGATTATTTACACGAATTTGGCTTCATGAAATTCTGGAAATGGTTTAATTTTATGCTGCTACGCATCACAAATATCAGCTGATTATCAATGATTTAATCAGCACCATGCGCGCTTTAAACATGCAATATAACATACATTTAGATGTTGCATTATATACTGTAGCAGTGTAATTTGAATTTGCGAGTGTATGAAAATATTACTATTTATTTTAGTAATGTTTTCCAAAATGTTGCTCCGAAAAATATTTTTACAAGTTGTTTCTAGTACAAAATTTAATATTGAACATTAATAATTTTAACAAAAAAAAAATTCTCAAAAAGCTTAACCGTGTAATTTTCTAATCAAATAATCATAATTTAATACTTTACAACACAATACCACATAACTTCTACAAAATTATATTCCTCCAATTTCAAATTTGTGCAAGCACACGGAATATTATATTACTGGTACGATTTTAAAAACCCATTATATATATTTTACTTTTATAAAGAAAACGTACAATTCCAAGATTTAATTTAGGGATTAATTTTTCTATTTTATTTGCCCTACAGAAATGTCTGGTCAACATTGATATTCTCGGCATGAAACTCATCATTGGCAATCCCAAAATAAGATTGCGAAACAAAATACAATACAACTTCTGTCTTGTGTACAAAAACCTTTATCAGAGATTGCCATTGGAGGTGAATATTACCCGATCCCACATTGAATAAAAAACGCTTGTGTCACGACATCCATGCAATTGAAACTTAAGATCCTCGCTCTGATTTGCATATCAATTTTTTTATTGCAGATCGTGGTGCCATCTCCCAATTACATCTGACAACAAAAACAGAACGGATTTTAAAGCCATTACAGTACATTTTTGTATCTCCACATAAGTAGTTTAGATGTTAAACTCATTTACATTTTGGCTTTCTGTAATTTTTAAATAACTGTATAATACGAAAATATATTGTTTTAAATCTACAGCTTTTTGACAAATAATATTATTTATCAACAAAATTAAAACCAATTATTTTATGATGTACTTTTCGTTTTTTGTTTTATGAGAAATTTGAATTTCTGAGTTTTTGCTCAACATCTTTGATTTAGCACATTTTATCTTCCGGGCTTGGTTCGATTTTTTAGGGCCTAATTTATACGCTAACAACATTTTTAATTGCTATTTAATACTATTATCCTTTTTGCCCACGACTATTGTGGGATATGCGTACACACACGCTAAATATATTCCGAATTGGCTGTTATGTTGGGTGAACCTGATAATGTATTTCTGCCTATAGAGATTTGCGAACCGATGCAAATATTTAACGAGTGGTGTTTAATAATTAATTTCAATTTGCTAATAGGAATCTAATAAACTGAAAATTTATAGAAGAGGCATAATCTTAGTGCGTTCTGGCATGAAGAAACTTAAATCTATGCAAATTTAAAACTCGTATCGAGACGAAATGCGAGTGAATAGCTAATAAGTCCTAGATTTTATTAACACATGAATTTTCTAGATTAACGTGCTGACATAAAAGGAAATCGCCCGGAGTGCCATATGGGGAAGTAAAAAAAAAGCGACGTTTTTACTAATAGGATTTAATTCACTCCTTTTTCTACTACGCTTTTTTGTATTTCGTGTTTCGTATCTATAAATTGCTCCACTTGAAATGTGATTATGTAGATAGAGGGAGATTTTTACGCTTCAAGGTACACACATGCACTCGAGTAACTTAAAAAATAAAAGTTAATTTTCAAATTTGTTCAAGAATTGTCTGCATTACGAGTTAATGTAATATGCCGAAAAACGCCATATCCTTTTTTTTTTCGAAACAAAACATGCTAAAACATGTTGAGACATCCTGCATGAAGAGCACTTTAAATTTACACGTGGGTATACATGAAATACAAACTTTTGAACAAGTTTTACAAATTAAAAACATGTTAATTCCACTGTATCACCACAATTTACAATACTAGTTAATATGGCGTGCATGATAATATGGAGCTTAGTAAATGGGTATCCTTATACAAACACGCGAATTATTCTGCACAAGATTTCTAAACATGTACAGTGTAGATCTTATTCCAGAAATAGCCAAACAACCTGTCCCACTTCCATTAAGGCATACAATCATTAAATACATGTGTATTATGAATATGTGGTCATAGGCGATAACGACAGAAATGTTAGTTGTTTTTCAATTCAAATCAACGCAGTACCCTGCTGTCAGCAAATAAATGCCATATGGTAGGGGGGTGGGGGGGGTCGTACCCAATTTCGGGAGAATGCTCCTACGTCAGTAGCGACTTAAACATCATTGTTAGATTGAATTTGTACTAAATCAGGAGAATCGCCAGGTAGGCTATTCCAACGTCTAATCGCATGCAAAAAGTTGGACCAATAGTAAGCATTTGTCGAGTGTTGAGTGATTATGTCTTAAGAGAAAGATTAAAACGTTTGAATAACCCCATAGATAACGTTTCGCGTCTGGACCTCAAAGTGTCCCAATTTAGAGAGAATTCACACTCGCAGAATGTTGATATCTGCTTTTAACAAATCTAGCTGCCCTACACTGGGCCATCTCTACATCCTGAATATGGACCATCTGGTGAGGGTTCCAAACAGGCGCACAATATTCCAACATATGTAGGGTGTTAATTATGTTTCCATACAACTTCACTAAATTCATTGAATATTTAGTAATTAATATACTGATTGTTACTCAATTAAATAGCTCTAACATAAACAATAAATACAACTTGTTTATCAGACCTGAAAATTGCCCCTAAACATGGGCAATCACTGATTGCACAGAATGTCCAATGTTCATGTATAGTATCAAGATTGCGCAATACAATAAATATTCAAATACCAATTAGTTTATACCATCAATTAATATACATAATTAACAATTGAAAGGATTTACTTTTTTTTAAAGGAAATTTCGGGTTTTTTATGTCTATAATTGTATAATTTAACATTCTCGTCGATAGGTCATTAAATAATGCAATGCCATATCCTATAAATTGTAATATCCAAATTACTTGCATTGTAAGCGGAAATGAGTTTTAGGCTTAAGAAGAGATTTATATAAAATATATTTTTAACATAACAAATCCCATTAAAACTGTACTTAATTTCAGACAAAAATATTCCTCCTTAACAAGAGGACCAAAAGTCATATGACAATAATTAAATGTATGTTGCAATAGATTATTGACTATTTTCTAATAAAATGCTGGTTTTAAAGATATATGCACGGCAAGAGTATACAATATGTACGCTCGTCTATAAAATAACCTAATTACGCTTGCGTGTGAATGCATGTTACGCCTGTACATCGACGCGAGTGTTTGGGTCGTAATCAAGCTAATTGCTCAATCTAATTAACGCCTTAACTGCTATGTGCGGTGATTGAGTTTATCAGGTTGCAAGAATTAACTCTAGGCCTATCTCTTTTTGATTGCGAGAAGATCGTTGTTATAAATAAGGCACAGATTAGGCCTACGCTAATTTGGGACGAGGATCATGTGGACGAATTATGTACTGTTATCAAGGGCTCTTTCTAATATTGCAAAACTGATGTGTGTCAAAAATGATGTGGAATTGGTTTTTTCGGGAATATATGTATATACATGTCCTATCCACTCATTGAAAACAGTCACATAAAAGGGCAATTAACGTTATTGCGAAATTAAATTGCCTATATAGTAACATGGTTAAGCCATTTTTTATGACTGTTGCCTCTATAACTTTAATTGCTTTAATAGGTTTTAATCAGCTCGCCCAATGCTTTTTTAATTAAAACTTGTAGTAGGCTAAATCATATATTATATTACACATAATTGGCGTTTAGCACAATAAATAATTAAAAATTATTCAGATAAGTTTAAAAATGGGCAAGAACTTTTCATAGAATACAAAAAAAAATTGGTCCGATTAATAGAAAAGAAATTTTTTGGTATAAAAATTATTTTTTTGTATAATACATTTAATATAATCAAAAATTGGTAGAAAATATCATTGATCTTATTTACATTTCAGGCAAATAGCAAGAAACAACTCCATTATTACGTTATTAACAATACGATCAAGAATAATTAGTTGCAAAAGCTCATCAATTAAAATGAAATTTGGTAAAATTTGAACGATTTTAGTACAAGTGAACCTGTAATATCATGTCAAATTTGAATAAAAACGTTATATTAATTGCAATCAAATATCTAATAATTCAGCAAAGCAATAAACTTTCAATAACGTCATCTGAATAAGAAAACGTGAAATTGATATCGGTCTTTATAAACTGTATTATATCAGATTAACGCTAAGGAAACTTTGCACAACTGACTATCAAAAGGATAACTGGATTAAAGTTCATCCACAGAGAGTCGCGGTCACGTGGCTACTTATCTCGGGCTAAACTCAATAAGGAAATTAACCCTTGCGGATGGCTATATCGTACATGGATCACCAGTCATCATGACCACGGTGGTCTAGGTCAACAAAATCGCATTAAATGCAAAATTATGAGTGGAAGAAAACTTACCTTGAAATAGGGTTTGGTAGGGTGAGCACTCGATTATTTTGCCAAAAGCGTAAGAAGAAAATCACATGTCGATTGCACCCTCAGATGGAAGAAGTCCGAGTACCAGTTAAGGGTATTTAACCAAAAACGTCCAAGAAAAATGCACTAGTAATTCCAAATGCAGAAGCGGCAGTGAAAACGAGTGAATGGAAAATAGGCGAAAAATCCCTTTAGGGTGTGCTGAACTCCAGGTCCAACGTGATGTGAGCCGCACTTTGCCAGCGCCAAGATTGAATATGGGAAAGGGCGGCAACGAATCACACATACGTCATCCGGGTACAGCAAAAGGAGGTGGGGAATGAATCTGGTGCTGCACACACTGGCAGGCTGTTGAATTCACAACAAGACGGCGTGCTAGGCATGTGCATTTTGGGCTTACAATAAAACGGCCCCAGACATTCAATTTATCTTCTCGTATTTCGGGAAGAATTAAATAATTGCGCAAAATTGGCTTCGAATGACTCGAACATGAGTAGCAATGCACTGCAGATTTGCAACATAAACTCTGTAAATATATACCTTAACAATTATTAAATCCAGGAAATTGTGATGGTAATTGTAATATTTATGTAATTTTTCAGAACCCTGAGTTCTGAATTTTAAATTGAACAGTATTATATAACAGATGTCTATATATATATCACTAGTTATGACTAAAACAAGTTTAATATACATAATGTCAAGCAGTGGTTTGTTTAGATATTGAATCGTGATAAAAGCATATTATTTGAGAGTGGTATAAGATACTGCATATGGTAGTAGTAACAATTTGTAAAAAAAAAATATGACAAATTTTGAATCCATCAGAAAGTCAAATCTGTGTATAATCCAACTGTCAACCACAATTTAAGATTTTTTGCTACAATGCACAGTAGATTGAAAAAATTGTTTAATAATGTGTGCGAAATAATGTTTTCTAAATATTATATAAATCATGGCAATGGACTAGAAAATTGAACATTGGGTGTATGCCCAAGCAAAAAAAAAATACTTCATCCAATTTTTAGATTTCTGAGCTTCATTTTTGCTTGAACTACAATTCTAGGAGCATTCCAAAATTCGTACAAGTTTCTGAATAATGGAAACTTGAGGACCCAGGTCCAGTCGCAATTTCAAAAAAAAAATCTTCCAATCATTTTCCTTGTTTGGTTCCATTTTCCATGTTTGGATGATACAGGTTATACACTATAATAAACTTGCGATCATTTTCAAATGATCGCAAGTTTATTATAGTGTATAACCTGGAAATGCTTTACGAAATTAACTAACAGTTATTTGAATCAATAGTTCACCAATTATTTTAAGCCATATCCATGGGCTTCTAGTAACAATGTTTTATGCAAAGCCATCACGTAGATGGAAACATACTTTGGCTTTCTATCACAGATGATATAATACTTTCCCGAGAACACAAAAATTAAGTAATATTAAATGGGATAGATACGAGATCAGGATTTTCCGCATGAAGCATAATTTACTAATAATTCATACTGGCATGCACACATCCAGATATATTAATGATACGCTTTGGATGCCAGTGCTCAACCTCGAAAATCAATTGTCAATTTTCTCATAAAATTCGAATAAATGTCATTTATGAATGGCAGAATTTAGCTCTATGAAATTTAAACCCTATTGGAACAAGCACTAAGCGTGAACACATCAAATGCAAGCCTAAATCATGAACGTGTATAAATCGTACAGAAATCCATCATTGCATGAATTTGTTTAAAAAATACAACAGAAAAACCAATGCACACTGCAGTTAGATTTATAGGGAAATCAACGGAAATCGAGAATCACCAAAATCTCTGTGTTGACTATTTTCTGAATATATTAAACGATGTTTTCATTTAGGTAAAAAAATTAATATTATTTAGTAATCGGGTTATTATCGGCAAATTAATCAGGTCACATAATTAATTTAATGCAAAATAATTACATTTTCTAATTTCGAAATAATCTATATAGTATATTAATTACACTGTTACAATTAGGTAATAGCTATTTTATACTTATTTACAAAATGAAGATAATCAGAATATGGTTAATTTATATAACATTGGAGTCAACAAAATGTTTACTAAATTACTAATCCCGAAATTTTATAACAATTCGTAAACAATGATTTACTCACCATAGCTCGCCATTTTTGTTATTTTCTTTGATTTAAGTAGGTTATACATCATTCCTGCAGACTTTGAAGTTGTATACATCAGTCATATTGTAATTACCTTCATTTTTGCAAATAAGTACAAACTAAATATTGCCTAATCGCAGTATTGTAAAACAGTTAAGATTCAAGTCTCACAAGATTAGACGTACATGATACTGTCTATCACAACCACTTGAAGTATGGAAATCATTAGTGTAAAAATCATGTGACCTATAAAAGACGTACATTGACATGCACCATATTTTCAAATTCAATACTATTCTTGAAGAACTTTAGCCCTTACTTTCATGCAAGGGAATTTTACTAAATGTCCTATATAGTAAATAGCTATGGGAACTATTGGAATGATATAATCAAAAATGTAAAAAACATCGAATACAAGATTTTTAACTTTTAATAACGTTGATGTTTCAACTAAATTTATGTTTTATTTTTATAATATACTGTCTGAATCCGTTCCTCAAAAACGTTTTCCAAAATCTTTCCAATTTCACTGTGATTTTTAGCGCAATTCTTACTTCTCAACTGCACATGCAGACAACAACGCCAAAGCACAGCGTCAATTTGAGCGAGTGTACTCTCAAACGTAAGTAATTTCATCATGTACATATCTAAGTAAAAGCTAATTTAATGCAATTATACAGTCTGACATTGTTGAAGCACTTATTTGGCAATGCTTTAATTACCGAAAACGTCGCTACAAGAGCTTATAAATAAAGGCAGCAGCCTGCGGAGGAAAAATTTTCATTTACGACGAGCCAACTTTCTTGATAATCTCATTTCAAGAATATGCATATAGATGTATCTAATATATATTAAGATTGCAAATTTCGCGATGCATAATCAATGTGAAAGAGGGAGAATAACAATCTTTCTCCACATTTCCAATGCCATAAACTTGGGTCTAACAGAGTTTGGCGCATTGGAAGCATAGGAGAGGCAAAACATCCGGAGGGATCAAAGGGGGAGTTCCATGTCTAAAAGGTAATCTGTGTCATCTATTGATTTTTGTGCTGGCGATTGTATAGTTGTTGCCACAGATTGCCCTCCTCGATTGAAGAGTTGCCCCTGAGTGCTCTTCTTCGGCACCGTAATCCCATATCAAATGTATGAGTGGTAACGAGGCTAAGCTCTTTAGCTCTGAATATAAATATGACGTGGTCTCTTTGGTCAAATAACTTAATACCACAAAATGCTTTTGATATCTAATATTATTGTGGGCAGGCGAAAGCATCTTGGAAACATAAAAGCTCACGTCAAGACGTATGCAGATGAAAACGTGGACTGCATACGAGAGGACTCGATGCTTAAATCCCGAAACGCAAATGTCAACATACATTTATAGGATTTTATGCCAATATATAGAGTGAAAAACAAACAAAACAATTTCAGAAATGTAGACTTACAAAAAATGATCAGGATTACGTCAAAATGTCCGGCTTTGCGGACAAAACTTTTGTACCATTCATACCGTTATAATTGTTTCACGTTTTTAAAAAGATGGAAATGATACTCAGTTTAATTTGCTTTAATTGCTAAATACGTCCACTACAAAGCTATTGTTACTCCACATTACGAACACGTTGTTCGTAACTCACAGTTATTTGCTATGCCACTATCTAATTCTCACTGTAATCTACATGTACAATTGTAAATATTAGCGAGTTTGAGCAAACCAGCGTTATCGTTATCATTATCGTTTCGTTAACGTTGGCTTGCTCAAACTCTCTATTGATATCTATTTTAACTACATGTAGAATACGTGACTGATAATGTATAAATCCTGTTTGCAAAACTGCATGAAAGGCTTGAATATCTCCAAATACATTCCCTTTCAAAAGATGACTAATTCCAGCCAAGTATCTGCGATTAATTTCGGCTGGATTCTCCATAGAATGCACGTGCACATGCTCCAAGTTTCCATTTCGTAAAGAATAATAGAACCAGGTATTACTTTGGCATGAATGAAATAGAATACAATGTATCCTCAATGTCAATTTATGGCGGCAATTAAATGAAGCGTCCTTACACACTAGACAGTTTTTATATGTAACTTTAATGGCGGGAAGGGAAGAACCACGCATGCGCACCAATTACGTTCAGTTAGTTAAATGCGTAGCTCCTTATTTCCCTACATTAAAGTTAACGTAAGTATAAAGACGTTGGCATGCAAAAACTGTCTACTGTCCATAGAACTACATGAAATCAAGGCTGGAGACGCTCACCTTCTTAATTATGCTAATTCATTTCCCTAATTCTTAGTTTCGCTAGATTAATGTCAGCTGTAATTCGTCTATGTGCAGATTAAACGCCCTTTACAATTATAGAGGATTCATTTGTTATGATGCTATACTTAAATAGTATACTAAAAAACAGCCATATGCTAAAAACCACATTCAAACATAACGACATAATTAGCATAGTTCATGACGAGCTCCTGTGGCCTAATGGATAAGGCGTTGGTTTCCGGTACCAAAGATTGGGAGTTCGAGTCTCCCCAGGGGCTGATTTTTTTCGAAATTCCCAAAATGTGGCGGTAATAGTTCCAGTGTAAAACTTGTACGAATTACGTCCCAGCACCCCTGGTGGCGTATGGGCCACCACATTGAATTTTCAACATGGCCGCGTCTATTTTATACAAATGCATATTTTCCCCAAAAATGTCAACATGGAATTCCGTAGTGGAATAAGGTTGTAATTACAATTCATACTTTATGCACTGATTCGTATAACTGTCACGTGATTTTGGGAAGTCTGTTGCTGCAGTTATGAACAGTCTTTGCTTGTTTCAATTAGTGTAAAAACGAGCAGAGGTAACACGTATAATTTTTAATTCGTCTGAAGGCTAAAATTTAAGATCATCACTCAGATAAACGTCAAAACACAAAACCGATTAAAAGTTAATATCCCTTATTATCCCATTCGGTACATTAGACATGATTAGACAACAGAACGGCTATGACCATGAGTGAGTCCGTTGGCAAAACTGGCCTTATGACTCCGGTCAAGCACATACGTCATCATTACCGACCTCTTACCCTTTGTATCCAGCCATAAACGGACAAAGGGGTCATAAATTAGGGTCATCCAGGGCATAATAGGTGTAATGAGGAATTTCGTATCATATAGGACGGCTTTCCAAAGTGCCAGACGAGGCTACTTGGTTGAATTTTTTTCTTCCAACATCCCAATCCGGGTCCCTAAAAGTCTATAGGGTCTTCATATAAATATTTAATTGCCATTCGCTCCGGCGTGCCTTTGTTGATTACTGCGCTGCAAATCACGAGGTAAATCGGATTAGCCCTTGATGTAATTTACGCTCCGTCATTACATTCGTTAATTTACTCACCAGAACTCGTACAATTAGGCCCTGTTTGCCTTGACAAATTAGACGAGAAATCCGACACGGCCCGAACGCGTACGTGACTCTCCTCGCACTCATGCAGCGCCAGTTCTCCCCCCTGAACGACAATTTCACTAGGGCCTATTATACTCCCCCCTTACTCCCTTTACTTCTTCCCTATGCCAAGAGCAGCGTCCTGTCGCTAGGCAACATAACCCTATTCGGCGGCCAGCAACTTTTTTCTTCTTCTTTCGCCATTCGGCATGCTGCGTGCAACAACTAGTATTTAATGAAATAATTAAGTAACATTTTAAAAACATCGCTATGCGAAGCAAACAATATGCAAATCGACCATAATCTTATTTCCATCAAGTCCCATATTGCGTTTCCGATAACTGCATTAGCCGAGTTCTCTGCTTTCTATGGCGCATCGGACGAAGAGAAACACAGGTGGCGCTGGGATAAACTACTAATTCTAATGGAACGTATTATTCAACAATTACGAGATACAGTTGTATTTGTAATAAAACTATGAAACGAGTATAATTTCATTGATATTAGGAAATTAAGGACCTCATAATGTCTCATCTTCGTTAATGGTATCAATATCAGATATAAAACTGTATTTTGAAAAATCTAAACACATGTTGAATGTTTTAAAAGATTGTGAGGCTAAAAATGGGGATAATATGTTTCTTTATGTACAATATTAATCATTATAAGACGTACTTTTTTCTCATATAAACACCTCCAAAACCATATAGGAATATTTTCCGTATATTTTTTTTAGTTATACCTAGATGAAATGATGCACTTGAAAGTTATTTCCTCGTGTGTATACTTTTTTACATTTAGTATGTTTGCATAGTGTTGTTGTTAGTAAATTGAAAAGATAAATTGTAAAAGATATTCTAAGAAATTATTTTTTTCTTACAATCAAAGCTTTTTTTTCCATTGGTGGTACTGACATTAATGTGCGTCTTACAATCGATGGCGTCTTGGAATTAATGAAAAGCGGTATTAGCGTTACAGTGGTTGTTCAGATTAGAAACATCTTGAACACAAAGCATCAAAAACTTTTAAATTAACAGACGGGATAGCATTCGTTAAAGTTATCTGCATCCGGGGATATTTCTGAAACATCATAATGTATATGTGCATAATGCATTATTGCTCTTTATGTCCATAAATGTGAATTTCTCTAATAGTAGAATGCACCGGGATTTTCATAAAATTCTGTTTAATATACACTTTTCTGAAGTGCTATTCAAACTAGCAATAGGAACCATCACGTGAGAGTCTGGCGCGATCATGTGCGAGAAACTTGTATTTTCTAAAATAAGCGGTGAATCCTTTCCTCCCGCTTGCGCACATTCACTTCAGGTCAAAGTAAGCGTTTCCGACTGTAGCTACCAGCCACTTATAAAATTAAAGGTATAACGCATTTCCGTTGAATATGCAAGCATTTATATAAGCGCATACTCAATTCCCTTTGGAAGAACACAGGTCAAGTGAAAGTTGACCCAAAATGTTGGCAATCACCGTTTGCAGTCAAGTAAAGCGAGAATGCCAACCTTCAGGGTTTCTAATTCGATGCAAATGAACGAGGCTGTAGCAATTTCAATCGCAGGGTAATTCAATTCCGATCTAAGTAGTTTCATTAATTGGATTTCAATTACATTTGCTATTTCTAATTAAATTACTTAATTATGAATTTCAGTTAAGATTTGGCGTCATCGGAGATTTATGCAAGCGGATCCGCAGTCCGCAGCAGCGATAATTTGCTTTAAATCTGATCCGCAATTTGATGTCTTCCTCTGCAACACGCACTCGCTCCATATGCTCTGACACAATATCTTCTGCAAAAGACACGTCATTAAACACCGAAGTCGACACATTACAGATTTCCAAACATAAGCAGAAGCACTAACTGTTTAATTTCATTTGATACTCGTTATCATTAAATATATAGCAACTTAATATCGGACGTTATGTTAAACCAATTAATGTCTCGCGTTATTAGAAGATATGTCTCGTGTGGCATAGAGATGGAGAGAGAGGAGAAGCCAGAAGCCCCTTCGTATAGCATATCATTAGAGTTGCACACAACAAGAATCCCGTTGGGACCGACAAGATCAAGCGATGGCCTTTGGCGAGAGACGATAGAACTGCGCTTTTGTACACTGGATACAGTAATCAATTCGAAAACTGCTTAAGATTATATACATTGTACCAAAAGAGAAGTGAGTTATTTCATTGAATTACATTGAATTACCAATAAACCAAAAATAAATTATGGACTCATTCAATATTGGGTTGTTTTTGGTTGTTTTTTTAAAATTACGCCTAACGTCACAGGTTATCCAGATTAGTGATTCCAGATACTGTATTCAATTATATTTGATACATCCTAACCGCCAATCGGTTTTACGAAATTGGCCTTATTGTTAATAATGATTTTATATCTCAAACTAACTGTAGCATGGTGCCCAGTAAATTTGCTTGAAAAATTCAAGGATTTCATAACTTATCACCTAAATTGTCAATGACCCCTCCCACGACCAATTATCGCAATATTTTTTTTCAAAAGTCTTTTTTTTTTATAAATGATTTTTCGGACTTTTTTGAGGTGATAAAAATTCAAGCACATTTCCCGACTTTCCAAATTTTCAAAACTGCTGCGGGGACATATTGTGTGATTGTAGTGCAAATTACCCTATGCTGAATAAATCATCCATTAAGAATTATTAAGTTCATAAAATATTTATTTTTAGACTCAATGGGTCTAATAAGTTTCACAACTTCACAATATATTAACGTTATGAAGATGGGTGTATGTACCTAACCATAAGTGAAGTTCATTTTGAGGGCAAGACTAAAATAATGTGAAAACAAATTAAATGATGATTTTTAAACAAATTCATTCAGGTTTGCATTTCTGCATTGAGATGATTTCGTGTTTTTTTAAAATTTGTCACCTTCCAAATCATGGCATTGCTTTAGATAGTAACAAACCCAAACATAGTTGTTTTAAATGCCAGGAATACTTAATATTTATTTTTGAGCAGAATTCTGGAACAGCTACACCAACATTGTAACTCCGTCTGTCAACAGGCATTGCATATGTTACCGATGAAGAGCTGGAAAGCGGCCTATTTCGATAGATGGACCAAATTTAAATAACAACATGCAAATTGAATAATAATGGACAGAAAGGTAATATGACGTGTCCCAAATAGAAGGTGTTAAATTCACATTTGGTTTGCATTTATGCAAATATTACCGGAACGAGATTTTGACAAAATTACCAATAGGTCACTTGAGCGAAAGTTTGAAACTTTTGCTTAGTTGTAGTCAGGGCTCATTCCAAAGAGACACATTTACATCATTTTACGATATAATTTTAAAACCATATAAAATACGTCATTTCTGCAGAAACAAAATCCACCACATGGCTTCAATATTAAAATATTTTTGAATACTTTTTCTTTAAAAATAAGAAAAAAATACATTGAAGACATTTTCACACCATTTTCACATCTTACTTTTTTACTTCAAGTGCGGCACCAAATTTTGCATAAATAGAAAGTTGGAGAATCCGCATGCTGAATATTAAAAAGCATAGCCCTGAATGAAAACGAATTTCCTTGTAATACGCATATATATAACAACGAACGTCCATTACTTCCTTATAATTCCTATAAACACCTTTATACGTTGAGTTTGCACACATATATACGCTTATGCATTAAAATATAGAAGAAAAGTGGCGTAAATTCGCCCGCCGCCTTGTACATTCCCAAGTATATAAGTGTATAAAGTTGTGACGGCATGCATGGAGCCCGGCATGCAATGTTTCTCTATTAGGTTTGCAAGAGCTGGCACCATAGCACAACAAAACAACGTTATTTCAATGAAGCACCATCTATCAAAACGTTGCTTTTAAGTCGAAATTAGATTTTTCAGCGTAAACTCAATTTCGGGCTGGCGGAGATAGAAAAAAAGTCGCCATGCAAAGATGTGCGGCTAGCCTTTATATACGCACGTATACGTGTGCTAAGCAGCTCAATGCAGCGTGGGCCACATAAACAAAGTAAAAGCTCGTTGCCCGCTTACAATATCAATAATTTAATTCGCCCAATTGATTTTTGATCAGACTTCATTTATATCTTACATGCAACGTTGATGCAATCCTCACACGCTGCATCCAATACGATGCACGGTATACACGTATATATACAAAGAGAGCACGGCGCTCCTATCCCACGCTGTAAGGGGTCACGTGTCACGTTGGGTGCAAAAATACAAGAAGAATATAAAGGCTTAGAGGCGTTATCACGTATGATACACCCAGGTTCTTCTATCCCAATAGACCTTACGAAAAATCGTAGTTTGACGCCGTTTTTTCATCGATGCCAGTTGGACATTTATTTTTCCAAAATGCAAAATTGCAGACTGTCCTATAGAAGCAATTTTGTTGAGGTTATCTAGTTAGCGCAAAAATGAATAGAATCAGTCAATTAAAATTGAATATTACTTCTACTTCAGGGTGTGCAGTGAATTTTTTGGGGAAAAATTCAAGCATATTTCAAGGATTCCTAAGCTCAATCTTACTTTTTCAAGGACCCCTCATACTAATCATTATCACAATATTTGACAAAAGAGTCAGAAATTTTTCTAGAGAAGTTTAAAAATATATATTTTCGTTTTTTTATACTATACTGTGGATTATATAAGTATTACTATCAACACAAATTTCCTGACGCTGCCATGAAAAATTCAGAAAATATACTACACTGGAGTCTTAACATGAATTTCAAGCATAATTCCCGACTTTCATGTGCACGAGATGATAAAAATCTAGCACATTTCTCGATTTTACCGAATTTCAAGGCTACTGGAGCCTTGACACCCTGTGAATGTAGCATGTTTTACTAAAGGAAACGACATGTTTCATGTCACATCCCCAAATCAAGCTTTATTAAAATATGGCGTCCAAAAAATTCTTTGGAAAAAATTCAAGCATATTTCAAAGTCTCTTGCCCAACTTATTACCAAAATGTTTTACCAAAGAGTCTGAAAAGAATTTCTAAGAATTTGAAAAACAAAAATACAAAAAAAGGAGGGTTTCTGTACAGAAACAATTAGGGGGATGGGGGGGGGGACTGCATCGTGGGGGTTTTGGGTAGGGGGAGGAACACCACTGCATACATCAGTAAGTGTGTATGTAAATTGTAGTAGCAGCAGCACATCATACACATTTTTTGCAATATTAAATTTGCATAACGTTCATTTTTCTCATCTTGTATTAGTAATATTCAGTTGCTATTTCAGTAAATATTATATGATGCAGTTAAATTGGTAACATTATCCAGATAATGAGAATATCATGTAATCCCACATTTAAAGCTCATGGAATTTTCTGTATTAAAATCAATATTCCTTTCCTTTAGTGCATAGCACACATCTTGATGAAATACACATAAATGCAATCATTTCTTGGAAAAGCTTAAAGATATTAAGTCTAGCCCTTTGCAAACGTCACAGACACAACATACGTTCGCTATGAAATTATGACTATTTTCTTTTATTCGAAGCGACTTAACGCTATTTTCTCAGCTTTCTCCGCATCTAATGCGACGAATATAATTTGCAAATGGCTATGTATTTTTACTTGCATTACGGTAAATAAACTTATACTTCACGCGGTTAATACACGAAGACCCATAGATGGATTTATTAAGGGGGAGGGCTGGCTTCCCATTACATTTATTAAGCGTACTTTTCGGTCAGAAAATCCCATTTGAATGTGGATGCGCGTCTATATTCCGATCTTGTCTCTCATTTCCCCCCTCTTTTTCCATTATTCTTGGAAACTTGAACAATGATGCAAAGTAGCATCAATGTGCATGCCAAACGGCAATGGGATTATGCCATTATTCACGTAATGGAATCAGGTCTCTTAACATAAGTGAATTAGGCAAATGTGCTTCCCACACCCGCACTCAGCTTCTGCATCTATTCTGCATACGCTGAGGAACAGGATACGTGAGTTATAGGTAGGCCTACATTTCCAGATTCATTGCAGTGAACACCTTGGAAAGAAAACAGTATACCAAATTCACCTCCCTTTTCAAGTAAAACTGCTCTACAGTAGCTTTTCCATGGGATTTCAGCAAACAAAAATTCAGACACCCTGTAACTAACGACTGGGCATTGTTGCATAAGGGGCATAAGGGGAATTTACATCCCCAAATGACCAAACTTTATCAAAAGTACTGTATATACCTGTAATTTTTGTAATAGCAGAAGTAGTACATCTTAGATCAAACGGTCAAACTGTAAACATTTTTAACATATGTTGCTCATTTTTTAAAACTACACGCATATTAGTTTATGTTCCTAAACAGCTACATAGATAATTTATATTATAATTATACAATTTAAAAAAAAAAAATGCAAAGTGTTAACTGGTGTTAAAAGTGATTTTCCACCATTTTGGAGACTATAATAAGGTTTTTTAAGAAACCTTTTTAAGAAACACGAACAGTTCATAACTAAATTTGTTTTCTCAATACCCAAACTTTAACTCTCTGAAATCGTTGGTTTGTAGCTAAAGGGTTTAAAATACCCTTGCATTTCATTAAGGCGTAGAGTATTGTATTTCACACAATGCTATCAATGGAATTTTAGCAAAAAGGTATAAAGCACATAAATAACGTATGAGTTTAGTTGTATAAGGAAGTATTATAATGTTAAAAATGTTAAGAAAAATATATATACCAGTATATTTTCAGCAGATAATGTTTCAGTCAACTTTCCAATGTTACCTAAAACTACGTTGACTACTGTTGATAAATAAGAGTTCATCAGTTATTTATTATATACTAAGAACAGAAAACAAACTGCATTTATCCTTGCCAATAATAAAAATGCATGTAGTTGTGCTATCATGCATGCATGTTATACTTGTAGTAGATAAATAAATATATAAGGCTGTAATTTAAAAAATAATAATTCGGAGTTGATATGCAAACCGAATATGTTACAGAAACCCGTCAGTACCATCGTGTTTTCTATACAGTACTTTAAATTCTGTAATATTCTCTTCATGATTTGGTTGAATGCCCAGTCAACTTTGCCTGGCTTTTCCATGAGGATATTCTGAGTTTCTGAGAATTCCTCTTGTAATTTCGTTGCTTTATGGATAAGTGGAACCCTGTCATATACATGTATTTTCAGGTCGGTGTCTCGTATCTACTTTTCTACTTTACGCTCTTTATTGTCAGCATAAGTTAACTTTTTTATAGATGCATCCAGGCAATATAGCAAGATGCGAAATTCGCAAATAACATCTTTTCCATCTTTTCGTATAACTCAATAGCGGCCCTACAATTCAATCACAAGTGTATACGTGATACGAGTAATGTATCACGCAGTTTATTTATACGTAGCCTGGATCGCACCTAGGCCTCGAACTAGCCTATAGGTCTGTCTTTCAAAAAATATATTCTACACATTTAAGGCTGAATCACAACGTATTGAAAATAAATACAACAATTTCAAATTAACTTATTACGAATAATTAATTTCCCTTAAAGGTTATGTTTGGACTTCTAATGTGCAGTTGTCTTAATTTTAAGATATTTCCACAGAGTTTTTGGAGTTCAAAGCATTGTGAGGTCATTTGCAAAGGAGGAAGATAAAAAAAAAGAGAAGCATGGCAAGAAATTCACCTAAGTTATTGACGACATTTTCGGAAGCCCTTAAAGTATAAAATATTTATATGTGACCTTTGTATATTTAGTTTCAGATTTTCCATAAAGATGCATGAGTGCATTTTTTTTCAAGCTTGAATTGAGTATTTAACATTGCAAGGAGGGTGAATTAAGGGTGCCCCCATGGTTTTACTATTTAATGAAGTCTGTTAAAGGAAATATGGAATAAAAAGAAACGATAAAACATTTTGAGCAAATAAGTGTATGCACAAGAACTATTCATGTAAAAGATATAAAGATTAATGCATAATACATGTTTTTATGCGTGCGTGCACTGATTGGAGTCGTTAGTCTTTGTATATAATTATTTTGTCCCTGTTATAAGCACGTAATTTGCATTTATGACTAACACCATTAATAATTTTTTTAAATAAATAATGTTATTAAAATTGAAATTAAATATACACTGAAGATTAAAACAAGGTGGATTGGCTATACACAACCTCTGAGTTTTGTCATAACTAATAACTGGTTATAGGTGAAAAAACATATATTGATATGTTTATACATATGTTTCCCTGAGCAGTGTATTCCAGACTTTCCAGGTATGTGGCGAGCCGTACAGTAAAAATATCGAAAATGGTGTTGGCAGCTCAAAAATGCATTAATGCAAATGAGTTTAAGTAGGATGAGTAATTGTTTTGAACTTCAATGACTTTATACAATGATCTTAATTTAAAATGCTAGACAACTACTAAAACGTATTCCATGAGGTAATGGATGTGCGTTTCCTAAAGTTATAAAACATCCTTACTTGTAGCATATGTTATTCTGTGTGAAAGGAGCCAATTACAATTTACAAACTTAAGCAAATACATTAATGTGAAAAAGGAAAAAAAAATTAAATAGGAATAGGAATTAATGATTTTATTTTCAAACTTGGAAAAGTCTTAGGTTTACAAAGAAGATATAAAAACTTACAGCATTAAATGAAAAACAAAATTTTACAAATGGGTCATTCCATGAGTAACGGAATGACACTTTGTACAACTAAAATAATTGCTGGTAGCCAGCTGTTCAATGCAGTTAAAAA
>JAUJYV010000385.1:0-46445 GCA_033995625.1 Ophyiulus pilosus
AATAATCAATATGTTATTCAAGCATAAAACTTCTATATAAATGAACACGCTCCACCTAAATTTAATATAAAAAAAATACAATAAACCCGTTTATTTCGCCGATTTTTTGAATGCTAAATTGGTTCGCAATTCTATAATGTTCGCGTAAATATTTTAGTAGATTTTGAGCGGTTATCTGTTCAATATTAAATTATTTTCTCATTTGAAATCTACCATTAAGTTAATTAAATCCCACCGTTGTTTCGACTTATTAATTTTTCAAGACGTGCTTTAGTAGACGGACATAAATTGTGCCCGTGAGCTAGGAAAAATGTTCGTAACTTGTTGCTAAATTTATTTTTGTCTCGAAAATTAATCTCCCGGTGTAAATTAAAAACGAATTTGAGCATAGCTGGCTTGGTAATGCAGCCTGTGCGTTTTGCGTTTAACATAGATGCGATAGAACTGAGGTTTCCCTATTCCCAATGGCGGCGTGTTTGTTATTATAGACTAGAAAAATGGTTGTGAAAGCCCGTGTTTGGCTTCGCATATTCCGTATTCTAATACGGTAGAAAGAAAGGAAAAACACCTGCTCATCTTACCTCATTGCGTATTCACTCTGATATTCATGCAAATCCCATATTTTATGCCTTTGCCAAAACGGACATACCGAAAGAGCTTTTTTTTTACCCCCAGCTCTCTTCTAAATATAGTCTGTTGGACACGACCCTGTAAAGTCGACTTCCACAGTCTCTCAGGAATACTGAGGGGAGGAGAATATAGTGGGAGAATAAAAACAATTGCATTTTTTTTTGAGAAATGATTTAAACATAGCCATTGGTGAGGAGGAGAAATTTTCTTTGCCAGAAAAAAGCAATATATTTGGGGTGGTCGTTGGGGAATGGTCACTTCTGGACCAAACTCAATTTTTTTTTTCTCAGCAAGGTTTTTATGTTTGCTCGGTGACCTAAGTTGATATCAACTTTCCTGGATGCATACTTGGTAGATGCAATTATTTTTACTGCAAATGCTGGAACGTGCGGAATGTGCACAATACCATAAAATAATTTAGCAATCTTTTTTCAAGAATCCTTAAGTAGTTATTCTGGTTTAAATAGCAGAAAAACTACGTAAAATCGTTATTGATGATGCTGGAGGAGGACGTTTCGAATGTTCTAGAAGTCCTCAATGTGCTAGA
Organism: Ophyiulus pilosus; assembly: GCA_033995625.1. Lineage (NCBI taxonomy): Eukaryota > Metazoa > Arthropoda > Diplopoda > Julida > Julidae > Ophyiulus > Ophyiulus pilosus. Next base: position 1,178 of record JAUJYV010000385.1, read on the forward strand.
TTGACAAATTTTGGAATCGAAAGGCTATTACGAATTTTCGATATACATACATGTATTTTATCTATTGGCATTTACAACAGCAACTATAAGGAAATTGGTTAGGGGTTTTGAAAACCTTGGAGAAGACTAGCGATTAATTTTTGTACCGAAACATAAGTTGCAATAGACCAAATTATGTAAAATGAAGTATAAAATGTTGATATATAATACTATATACTGTATTACTTTTAGAGCAGTTTTTCTCCTGAGATTATATACGTTATAGATGAATTCGAGATTTAGTTTTCAGAGTACATAATTTTTTGGTAAACAAATAAAGAGGTTCAAGGAATTCGTTTGTATCTATGTGATGAATTGCATTATTCTACGTATTCTAAGCTTATGCAAGCATTCGCGCAATTGGAAATGGAATCTTGCTTTTATTATTTTCAAAATGAATGAATTTATGAATTTCCCGGAAAATTGAGACTAATGTAGCTCAGCCTTGTGTTGTAAACATTAATGTTCAGAAAATTAATATGCATATATGTGTGTATTTTAAAAATTCATGTACTAATACTGTTAAAATACTGTTAAAGGGCAAAAATATAAGTTTCCACATTATAAAAATTAAATGGCTCTTAACACTTTATCGTCGCCGTATTTTTCGTTGCTGTCACTTCAAACTTAGGCCATGGAATTTATATCAAGTGTATCAGCTAAGAAACGTGTACATTTTAGAATAAGTGGCCATGCTTTTAGTTTTCACGCATTCGTTTCTTTGCTCAACAACTCGAGTTTTCCTGAAAACGTGACATTTGTAAATGGGGCTTAGTGTTCTCCTTAGCATTAGTCTCATTTGATGAAATTCTGTATGCAAATGTAATTCTTGGGTCAATACTGTCTTGTGCTTTTTTGCACGTCGGCTATAATCCCAAGAGATGTTGAATTTCGCGAAATAAACATATTTGCATATCTGCAGCTCCTGCACTTTAGATTTAAGGGTGTTTTGTCACGTCTGGTGCAATGCGAATAGTGACTGCATTACCCAAATTTGGCGTAAAGACAGACGTATTTGCATTTTATAGAATGGTATTATTTCGTATAATAATGCTTAATAAGTACAATTGAGGCATGGCTTTAGGCTTTAGAGCATATGGTTTGTTAATGTACATTCAAACATTGTGTACATTGTTGTCTATCAAACTTAACGGTAACAACAAAAAGGCATGTTGACCATTCACTTGTACTGTATTTCCATATGTCATTCCATATGTATTTTCATGTGTATTTCCGTATTTCCTCAGTCTTGCTTGTATTTACTTGTATATTGATATTGTCCAACTGTCGTGTCTGTTCTGTCATCCAATCCTAATGAAGTGCCAGTTGTGAAACTGGAACGTCTCGTTCTACTATTGATGTGTAAAGCGTGGCCAAGTCATGATTGAACTATTGTCCAATGTCACAGACAACTGCCTCTGCAGCACACATTTTGCGTCAGTTTTTCTTTTGCAAGATCCTAATGTCTTGTAAGGCCACTGAGCGAACTTATATGACATAAGGCAACCAGACATCTAACTAATATCATCTTTCTTCGTCGTTCTACCGTTTATGTTGCGACTTTAAGTGAGTTATTGAGCAACTCTTTGTAATCTCTCTTCATTCAATTGCTATCTTAGATGAAGTTTTTACATTGCCTCATGTTTTGTTTCTTTTTCGATCCATTCCATCGGATATTGCTTGTGGACATAAGCCTAAGCAAACAATGTGTTGCAGAAGCACATGACCTGTTTTGTACGGATATACAGCATATACACACATGTGATGTATATGTGGTATATCATGGCTTTTAAAGGGTTTTGTCTGCTGCTAACGCATGCACTTTGTGCAAGAATTTTTGCTGTTAAATTTATTGGTACATCTTAATAAAATTTCAGTTTTGTACTCAAAGTTTAAAAGTTGCAAGTTTTTGCATTTTAATGGGGAAGCTTAAGCTTAACATGTTGTTATTATTTTATTACCTTGTACCACATAGCGCTTCTGGAATGCCGTTTTTAATATATATTTTCTTCCCGCGCATGAGTATATGAAATAAAAAGAAATTATTCAAATTAAACGCAGCTTGCACATGGACTTTACGTACAGAGGTTGCAAGAGAATAATGTAAGCTTATGTGCAAGCGAATTTCTTATTGGGCCTTCCGAGTGTTTTTGCATTGTTTCTCAGCCACTTTGCGTTTATTATTAAGTGCTTGCAGCTTGTCAGACCGGAAAATGTTGGCAACAACAATGGTCTTACTTTTGTCTCTCCCTCCATATTAGAATGCCATAAAAGCCAGCGTGAAATATACAACGAACAACAGACCATATAGCTTTACGATCTGTGCTTAGACGAGGTATTAAATGCATGCAAGGTTGCCTAAAATAAAATGCCTAATCTACATCAGGAAGGATATATGTACAGTGTATAGGAGCTGAAGGAAGCCATGCACTCAGGTTTTACAGTTACTCTGGGGAGGAATGAAAACGAATTTGAAGCTGGAGATTATGTCCTTTGGGGAAAGCAGTGTTTGCTTTTGCATTTTGTGTTGCCTTTCCCCAAACTTTGAAACTTAGTCAAGATAAAGCTCATTTAAGTCATCCATTAACATCGAAAATGCTTTTATATGCCTAATTAAACATTGATAAATGCTGTTTTAAACTTTTAGTACACGAAAATTCGTATGACCCAGCCTCTCAACCACTTAACTGCCAGATTAATTTAAATCTATGTAGGCGCAGCGCAGCAAACGAAAATAATGGCAATTTCATAGGTGTAAAGGGCATTATGCAAACGTTAATGTCATTTTAAATTATCAAAACCTCATGCTACTTAGATTACTGCAAAAAAAATGTAATACTGTTTACTGTACGTGCAATCACCTAAATAACAACAAACAGTATTTTATAGCTTTGGACATAAGGTTAATACTGCGCGTTAATTACTGCTTAAATGCTTGTAAAGCGATCGTGTGGATAACCTTGCAAATTTACAAATATCTTCTGGAGTGTATCTAAAAAGGATAATGAAGACGGTTATAGATTTTATTTCCAGGAGTTGTGTGGGTGCGGGTCTTTTTATATTTAAACTGCTTATCATTGAAATGCAAAGTACACAGGATCCAATCTGCCATTGCCAGTAACTGGTGCGTACTTAATACGACTTGATCTGCACTTATTTACTGTACACGAGTTTCGGGATTAGATGCTACGTAGCAGTATTTTTGAAATTAAAAAATAGTTTTTTTAATGTCTTCGTGCATTTAGTCGTACGTCTTATCAAAGGCCAATAGAGAATTTGTATACGATAAATACGTCTTTTGCAGTATATACCGGTATCAGAGATAATGATTTTGGCTAAGCCCGCCTTCACTGTTGAACCTATACACGCATCTGCACCTTATGGTTGAGTAACTACGCTTATATGTTTAGACAGTGATGCCGTCTTTGATGCCAAGATTCGTCTTTGGATATAAAAATCACTCATTTAGGATATTTCATTTATGATTCCACCGTTTTGTTGATAAATGACTTGTATTCTGCAGCACGCTATCAGTGCTATCCATGCAGTCAGTTAAACTAAATTGAAAAGAAAATGAAACATTATGGGTGGTGTCATCCCACATGTTTTTCTATACTCAGGGTCTTTTAAAATTTAGCATCTTTCAGTGTTTTCTAAAAAGGGGAAAGGCGTCCCTTCCCATCATTTTCTACTATCTGCCATTCAGAAGCAGCAATTGCACTGTCTGTCCGATTCATTATTTTCAACTTTCCACCCACTTTTTGCATCTTACTCGATATCAATCTCAAATCCAACATAGGCTGGCGTTTAAAAATGGGGAGAATTTGAAATTGCTCATGCGCGTTTCACTTTCATATTATTTTCTGTCATGTGTTTAGGGGCTTGCTATATGATTTCATCAGGAATCGTTGCAGCATTTTCAGCTGCAGGGCATAATGAATGATGGGGCAGATTGAACTCTGGTGGGCTTCCCAGAAATCATTGCCAATAAATCTATCGACATTCTATTTAAGATGTTGGCAAATGGAAAATACATTATTCCACGAGAAAATGATGGCAGTTTTCTCAGTGATGAAAATTTGATTACTTGGGGAGTTTGGCAGAAATTTCAATCATCTCCTTGTCATCGACGTTTTTCCTCTCCTGTTTCTCTCTTTAGATATGCGCAACCACTTCGTGCATTCCTTTTTTCTCCTATTTCAAATATCCAACTCGCCCCGAGCCCAGGTTTAAGCCTGGAGACATTTTTTAGTTTACTAGGCTTTTTCCCTTACCCCCGCCAGTGAATTTTTCGTCGAAACGTCAAAAATTGTCATCTGACTGTTTCGGCACTTTCACCCGCATCTCGTTCAGTTCATGCAGCTGCAGGGCTTCATTGCATCGAGTAGCTACTCAAAATGTCAATAAAATAAGCTGACCAGATATGGACGGTAGTGACCATGCACGAAACCTTAGTGGATAGGGGGAAATGATAAGGGCAGCAGCAATGCACTTTTAATGTCCCTCCCTTTGATCTTGCATTTGCATCCCTAACCCTGATAGGCATGTGGTCATCTCAGATATCCTCGGGGCAGATGGGAGTCCTTTTTTAAATTTCGCGAAATAATGAATGACGTTAAAAAACAGCATGTATAAAAAGGGAAGGTTCATTCTTAGACTGCATTGTCGTTGTTTATGGAGCTGAAACGTTATTTGCTTTTATTTCTCATTTTATTTGAACTGGTATGGAAGAACCCGTAGGGCTGTCTGGGGCAAACATAGGGCAAACAGAGCAAAATCAGTTTGTTTAATATGGTTTTGATGGGGAAAATTCACAATTGGAATAACTTGTTCGGTGATATTTTTTTTCTTCAATTTGGACTAGTTTCTAAGCCTCGTTCAGCAAGTAGTTATTAAAAACTTTCCTTTGCTTTCTTGTGTGGTGAAAATCAGATTGCCTTGGACACACAGTATTACTTTTAAGAAAATAGATTTACTAAAATTCCTAGTTGTCCTATTCATGATGGGTTTTTGTGTATATCCAATATGTTCTAAAATGTTCTAGTGACAAGATCGTCTTGTAGTCGAAATCACTTTATTCAGTTCACTATTCACTAGTTATTCACTATCGCTATTCAAATCAGTTGTTTTAAAAGCACTGAATTGAATGCAGTGTTAAAATGTATCACAGTGAACATTTTAGGTCATTTGATTATATATTCAGAACATATTTTTAAAATATTTATCTAGCCGTTTGATAAATCTTAATATACTGTATACATTATTAGTTATTGTTCAGAATCATTTGAAGTATCCTTGGCCAGTTTTGTTATGTTTATGTGGAGGGTCCATTGTCGAACAATTTCTGCATTATTTAACTGCTAGAATTAGTACAGTAGATGAGGCCACTGGAGTGCTGGTGTGCTTTGACTAGACTGCAGATTATTACCATTAAACAAAGTAATTGCAGTATGAATGCATATGTAATTCTGTATTGCACCACAGTGTACGGTATAATTTGCAATTTTGTCATTTGAGGCTAAAACTTAATTGATTTTACTACTGTAAATGCTGGCCTAAGTACATGTACATTGTAGGAATTTGTTGAATATTGAAAATGGAGGTTTACTTATACTCTGACCACCATCTGAGTAAATAAAATGCAACGGCTTGTAATAGATCCAGTTATAACAACGTGCGTTTTTGGAATATGAATTAAATATAACTCCGTTTGCATAATGCTGTAATTACGATTTTATATATATCCAGCCTCCTCCATCATGAATAATTTGCACGCACAAGAGCGTTATGATGCTTTATTTGTAAACTGTGGCGTTATGACCATTTAAAGTGTAATTACATTGCAGCTTATTTACATTGTTTTCTCACCGTGCGAATTTTAATTAAAGCACGCAAACACGAATCAGTTTTCAGGCATTTCATTTCAATTGCATGGTTTATCGAAATGCACGTTAAAGGGCATGTTTTTTTCCGTTTAAACTTTTTTTTTGGATAGATTTTCGTTTAAATTGCGACTGCAACTGTTTTAATCTACCTACTCTGGTATTTGCACTAACCAATTTATTTCCCTCGTGTTTCAATTTCAATGGTTTACGTTAATAAAATATTTAGTCATCAAATAAAGCAGCTCACCTAATAGGGCATACGACATTTAAATCGTTTTCCATTTAATATAGTTTTATTCTATGCCACTCAAAATCTCAATATGCTTTATTTTAGGATTATTTAGCCAATATAGCTCTGTTGATAGAAAGCTTACATGTACATGCTCATAATAAATAACATCATCATCATCATCGATAACCAATAGCACTGCTATCATTTATTATCTATATTTGGTAAAAACTCGTTAATAATATCTAAACTCGAATTTCTGTTAAAACTAACGTCGACCAAGTTGGTATTAAACATTTTGGCGCAGAGTAGCCCAACGTAGATGAGCAACCATGGATGACCCTCCATGGACACTGCCATGTTTGGCCGCCATACCCTATGATGTGATTGTTTGAAACTGATAAGCGTATAAAGGGTCTTTGACGTAGTTGTAAAGAGGGAGGGGGGTTTACATAAACTGTACAGTAGTAAGCGGTGTTTTCTGTATTTGGCACTTTTCCAAATTTGGTTTTGATGCACAAGTGGGTTTTTGAGGATTTGATGACGTGGAATGAAAGAGGAATAGTTGGCGATGGAAGAAGAAATTGAACGTGAGGAGAAAATCTCAAGAAATGCACTGGTGAAGTGCTATTCTTACCCCCCAACCTTATGGTCCCACCGAGATACGCAATAGGGCAACGCAAGGTCTTTTGTACCTATCTCCATGCATAGTGCAATATTACCATACATCGTCGGGCACTGTTGCTACTTGAAAAGCACTAGCATAGAAATAGATGGAAGTTTAAGCATCTTTCGATAGCCAGGGCTGCAAATTGGAAGCTAATAGGATTGGGCTTAAAGGAATTTTCCCCGAATCTTCTCAATAGTGCAATGTGTTCACTGTCTTTTCGTTTAGCTGTTTCTTTCTGCTTACTTGCCGTCGTTTGTCGATGGCCTCCTTGGCATTGATTGAAGAAAAGCTTAAGAAAAATCCTTCTTCTATTTCGAAATGGAATTTTGTTTCGCTCGCTATCGAAAAAGGAAATAAAAAGTCTCAAGATATATCGAGTTGTTTTAGAACGAGGGGAGAAAAAAATGAAAAACACGGGGAAAGTTAATGGGGTTAACTTCGCAGGAAAAAGATGTCACGTTTGAAGTTTAATTTCTGTTTTAGTGATTTGCAAAACGGATTTGTGCGCATCCAATAGATCGAAATCTTCTTCGTGTGTGCATCTTAAGCTCCGCCACCGTTTATTCAATAACAACATAGTTTTTTTTAAAGTTTCTATATGAACCAGTGCTTAACATTTAAAACAATAGAATGTATTGGAACTCTTTTTACTTGTATTCCAAAGTGAACTCGCAATTTGATATGGACTCAATTTGTTGCAAATCCGAAACTAAACCCTTCTTTATTTCTTTCACTGATAAACCACCTGCTGAAAATGAGAACAATAGAAAACTATTCTATTGAAGACCTTTTGATCCAAACTTTGTCGTTTGCACAATACGTCACACAACTTGGCCTCTGATATGATCATATGCCAGCAACTCGGTGTAATTTGATACTAAACAGTAAATTTACATCCATGGGTATGTTTAAATTCTTTGTTGAAGTACAAGTAAAAGTATTGACTTTTTGTCTACAAAGTGTTCTCTGAGTATTCATATCGTTTATCTATATTTATAGTTATCATTACAATTCAGATATACAACTTTTCAAATAACAGATTCTGAACAATGGTTTTCTGTTCGTAACCGGAAATGGCCTTGTATGGTACAAATTTTGTACCGTGTGTACTGTGTGAAGGTAGTTAATACAAAGTTCGCTTTTGTCGTTTTCACCAGTTAAAAAAAAAAGTTATGCGGGTTTTTTTTATTTGTACGATAACAATTGAGCGTGCATGCATGAATTATCGCTAGTATTTTGAATCACATTTTCTGCCTAGATTTATCTGAGCTTTAAGCAATGTTCTTGGTAGATATAAAGTGGAGTTGGATCCATGGATTGCCTTTAAAGTTATCGTCTAGACGTTAGACAAATAAAGAAAAACTTGAGAGGATGAAAGGAAAATTATGGTCGTGGCCTTTGCTAGCTAGCAAGCATATATAAATTTCTTGCTATGAACAGTGATAAATACATGGCTTGTTACATTATTTGAAGCTATACACTTGGTTTAAATGATACGCTTTTACATGGTTCTCATAAAGTATGTATATCATTGAACATAAAAGCATGCAACCGTTATTTCTTTAAAAAAAAAAAAGCCAATTTCCAATTTATATTTTCGTTTCGTTGATATTAACAAAAAATACCACCAACCTCTCCTTGGTGACCAATTTTACGCCTGTAATTATCCATGGTATTCATTTTTTTATGTTTGCTTTATGAAGTTTCAATAACAATTGCTGGTTATCATTTTGGCGTAGACCTCAAATGTTGATTTTAATTACTTGCTTAATGAGAATTTGTATTCAATTATGTTATACTTATTGTTAAAGGAGGGAGTGCGAAAGGGTTGCTACCTAGCACCATGTTGAGCTTTAGTGAAGTATCACAAATAGGGTTCTAAATGAGATTAGCACAAGGAACATACAATCATAGTAAATGAAAATTTCATGTAAAACAGAACAAACAAAAGATCCTGTAGATACATTCTTGCCAGATACTGTACATGTATGTATACCATGATTCAAGTAATCTCCATGATTAATAATGTAGTAATCGAGCTCTGGGTCAGATCGCCGAATGAGGTTAACCATGAATATTTATTCGGATTCCACATCAACAGACATGTTTTGTAATCCTCTAGAAAAACTCCCAATGCCACCAGAAGCGTTTCTCATTCCCAATTGCCTCATGAGAGACACGGTTTTTTTTCTTGCGTAATTGATAAGGTCATTTTCTGAACAAGAGGAGAGAAATTTCTCGTCTGTATAACGGAAGATTACTTTTCAGTAAAAAACAGTGTTTGTTTGTGGTTGGTTTTTTTACGTGCCAACAGCTTTGTCATTACATATGTGACATTTTTCTCCAGTTTTTCTCCAAAGATTTTTTCCTGCAGTTGATCTTTAATGCCCCTTGTGCTGTCTCATAAAAACTTTGCAAATATTATATACAGAATATGGAGTACGAATATGTGTTGTCGCCATATATTCTTGACGAAGTACTTTGCTGCGTTTAATGACTGGCCATCTTTATATTCGTCCTTCTCCGACTTGTGAATGAGTTTTGTTTGGTAATGTGATTTCGTTGATGACATAAATGAATGGTAAATTTTGCGCTCGAAAGATTTTAAAGGTCTGCCAATGTAACCGCTTACAACTTGAACATTGTTGTTTGCTTGCTATAGCAGCACTGAGAAACAAGAAGTTGGATTTTTTTTGATTTTTTATCATAGTTCATTCTTCATTGTGTCACATTTTCAAGATGACATGCTATTTTAATAAACAGAAACATATTAGCTTAATGCGCCCCCAACTTATTAAGTAGAGTGGTTCAATAGAGCAAATTGAGCAATAGGGAATTCTTTTAAAAAATTCGTGAATAAACAGAGAACTTAATCCAGGTGAACTGCAAAATGGTATAGGGCGTGTTAGGTTAATTTGCAAAAATTGTATGAGCATTTTCAATTGTGTGTTTTAATGAACGTTTTGGTTAGCTGTCATGCAAGTGACATATTCGGAATTTATTCAGTATTCATTTTGTTTCAGCTGTTCTTAAAGCGTTTTACTCAAGTTGTCAAACACATTGAATCACTGTTTCAACGGTTCTCAAAGTGTGATCCATGGACCAAAGGGCTTAGTTGAATGTGATGTTATCATGTGAGGCAAAGTGATAGTTAGATTCTTGGACCATTATTCTGTCTACTAGATGTACGAATCCACTGTTGATATTAAGGTTAAAGGCCTTTTCCATGTATTCTCCAAACCCAAACACGTCCATCAGACTGGAGGATCGTGTGATTTACATTGATCAACGCCCTTAGTTTTGGTGTGCTTTTCTCCATGCCAATCAGTGGGTTGAATTTGTTTTCGTTATGAATGTCTTGTGTGCATCAGCTTTTCCATGAAAATTCATGGCGTGCAACTGTACGCGTGGTGAAATCACTTACTGGATTGCTTGTGCAACTCCAAACGCAAATTTTCCAGTCCAACGACGTGTTGCTATAAGACGAGCTTTCTCAAGGTGCGTCGACCCCTATTAAGTCAGTCTTTTACTCCTTCGTGGTCGTTACTTGGTATTAGCGTCTCTTGTGGACTTAAATTAGTTAAGTAATTTGGAATGTGTATGTATGCTACGCAACAGCAGATACTGACGTGTTTTCCAGAAAACATCCAGTTTCCAATTCACCTCTGGAACTTCGTGAATATTTTTTGATTCTGAGCTAACCTTTGACATGAACCAAGATATCTGCATATCTAAGTTAATAAGTTTTCAACCTCGTTTTCATGAATTTTGAAAATTGACGGTGTAAATTGAGTTTCATCCCTAAAAATGCAATACACGTTCTTAAATAATTGATGGATTATGGGTATATAAAATAGTTTTAATAGCATTTGGTTAAGTAGCTCACCAGCTCACAAGCCGTGCACATGTAAATTACTTGTTAATGAATAAAATGCATTGTTCTTACAAAGCTAACTTTATTTTTTGTTTTTCTTTCAGAGGATCGGAAGTTGTTCGTGGGTATGCTAAGCAAGCAACAAACTGAAGAAGACGTTCGCCAATTGTTTGCCCCTTATGGAACAATAGAGGAATGTACCATCCTGAGAGGGCCTGATGGTGCTAGCAAAGGTAAATGGCCCAGCCTTTGTCCCCATAGGCATTTATTTTTGTCATTATGGCCGAAGCCTTGACCTGACTTACATCGATGTTACTTCTTCTACTATTAGCCTTTCTGTCAGGAACAACCGCATTTCAATTTTCGTCGAGTTTGTTAATTCTGTTGCTATTTAACCCTTGGCCGTTTTCCACATTTGCCTCGTTTCATTTCATGAATCGTTTATTTAATTAGAAATTTAAAGCTGGCAGCTCAGAATGGCACGCTTCGAAATTCCAACGAAACGTAAGGCATATATGTGATTAGATATGAGAAAAGCCAAATTATACTTTAGAGACGTTATAAGGGGAAATTCAACCGCTTTAGTGGCTTGCGGAAAGCGGTTAAAATTAATGGAATTTGTCTTCATACTGCGGGCTAGGGTGGCCACCGAAATAGTTTTGCGGAATTGGTGTATTCCGGACCTATCTCTACAAATCAATATTTCATAATGGTGCATTAGAGATTTGCGAGGTTATGGTTCCTTGTCATTTCTTGTGAAACATTTCTTGTAGATAAGAATGTTGCACTTAATTGAATGAATTAAAAGCTTTTGCATATGCTCGTTCAACTCTGTATACTTTATCTAAATATTGTAAGAATTCTCTGTTTTAATAGATGAAAACATGTTAATTAAAAAAAGATATGATTAAAATTAATCCCCTAAACGTAACGAAAAACTTGCAGAAAACAGGTCAAACGAATTGTTTGTTAATTACATATTATTGGCCAGAATCATACTCTCAATAAGTATTTTCAATTGAATTGGTTAATACCAACCTTTATATATGGCCTTGTTGACAGTACAATAATCATCACTATACAAATAAAAAATAAATCTTTCCAAAACATTGGTCATAGGCAAACCTGGCGTCAAATATACATGTGCACAAAGGACACAACGTGTAAAAATAATCGGATTGTTCGTGTGAATTTTCAATGGCTGCAGCAATACTTTAGCAAAGAATTAAACTTCTTAAAATGTATTTTATAACATGGTACATAATTTCTGAATTGTCACGACCGTCTGTATACCAGATTACACGTCCTTTTATCTTGAAACAGCAGACGTATATTTAGTTCTTTGAAATTGCGAGAAATTCGAATTACATGATGAGCATTTTCCATAAATAATTACATATGGGAACTCTGTAATGGCGTAAGCACGGGCAATGCCATTTTCTGATTGGCCAACGCTTCTTTAAAAGCTGTTTAGCCATTTAATGCCTTCTGGCAAGGGGCGTTATTTCTAACTATTAATTTCCTAAATCTTGTTCACGATTATTGATTGCTTTATTTCTATGAACTAATTAATTGCACAACAGCATTTAGATTACGGAGACGAGGGCAGTAAGCTCTCTTGTCTACCGATTTTGCAGTCTATAATGCCATGAAAGGAACGTCAACACGCCGTTAAAGAGTTGAGAAAGCAATTACGCGAATTTAATCAATTATTTTTATTGTTAATTGGCCTGTTGATGCATTTATGCTTCCGTGTATATGTAGGCCGTACATGGGAATATTCGAATATGAATTGTGATCTATTTTCTAGATTATGTTGGGTTAAATTTAGTTCGGTAATTTTAGCACGTTTGATAGAATTAGTGGAAAGGTGCGACCTTTTGGATACACTAATTAAAAGTCGTATTTTCCGATGCCATGTTTACAAGACAGTTATAATGGCTTGCTTGTCGGCTGTTGCAGTATATTTTTGTCATTCATTATAAATTGGTGCGTGAATGACTGCACAAGCTCAGAATAATTCACCATCTTCACTCTTCTATTTCATTACAGCTGACGTTGACATAAATACGTTTACGTTGATCATCCCTTAACCAATTGGTCCATTATGAAAGTCTTTTAAATTGAAACTACATGTTTTATTGTGAGATGGCTTTTGGTATTTAAAATTAGAAATTTTGATCCTTCAGGATATTGTTCACATTATCTAATGATGTGGTGAAAATACAGACATTCATTATCAGTAATATTTGCAGTATATACTATAATATTCCTAATCTTTCCTTCTTAACAGGAGAAAAAGGTTTAATTTCAACTTATGATTAAAACTTAATTGTTTCATTTTTTCTTTTTTTGTCCATAGGTTGTGCATTTGTAAAATTTAGTACACACGCAGAAGCTCAAGCAGCAATTAATAACCTTCACGGAAGCCAAACAATGCCAGTAAGTAAAGACAACTTTTTTTGTCGTTAGTTTGAAATTGGTTTATACCAGCATTAAAAGATCTTTTATAACCACACCATAGACAACAAACTTTTTTTTTTAGAAAATAGGCAATTTTGTTTTTACATGGAGATACACCAGTTCTAAAAAAAATAATCCGTTTCTTTAATGTGAGGTATATTAAGGCTTTAATTTGGAATATAATTCACTTGTAGTAGAATGTGAATGCGTAACATCTGCGCGGATTATTAAGGCCAACACAAATTAGAAGTTAATTGACGAAATTACTTTCACTCGCATTCATTTAAAAAGCGATGTTTACATGTACCATCTCTATTGCAATGTCTGGTCTATTTCAGAACGTTGCCTCTCTGTATCTTAACGTAGCGAGTTTTTAAATAAATTTCCGACTGAATCAGTTATACTTGTGATCCATCATGTTTAATTTTCATACTCCATATGCATTATGCTATATACCATATTTTAAGCAATTTATTATACACTAATTTTCGATGCTTTTCAAAGTGTTGTGTGCGATTAATGGTATAAGACCATATCATGTTAACATCAAGTGGCCGACTATATATCCGAGCTTACTTTTAATTGTAGCTATGCAATTTTTTCAAATTTTACTTGACTAAATCTGCAGTAAAAGGTATAATATATAGTGTACATGTAAATGGTAACATCATTGTAGACAAAATTTGTTAGCTCGATTATGCGCAATTTGGATGAAATGGAAGGTGGTTGTGAGGCATTCAGCGTGTAATAATATAAGTGCTTTTAAAAGCATGCATCAGTTTTTGATCTAATGAATTGCTGTTTATTATGGTCCATTAGGGAGCATCATCGAGCCTCGTGGTGAAATTTGCAGATACCGATAAGGAAAGGCAGTTACGACGTATGCAGCAGATGGCTGGAAACATGGGCCTTCTAAATCCTTTTGTCTTCAATCAGTTTGGTGCTTATGGAGCATATGCACAGGTAGTTGAACACTTAATTACAACCATCAAATATCTCGCAAACGGTCCATGATCCCACACATCCTACTCTTGGCCTTTCTTCGACTGCAGACCGCGCACTTTTTGCAGTCTGGAGTTTAGAAAGTGCAGTGGAAATGCCACGTCTATCAACGTTATTTCTGCGCACTTGAGCCAGAATTCGAGATTAAATTTCCAGAATATCCCCGACGCAACGTTGGTTAATTAAACAATCGCATATTTTGGTTGGAAATTATTTTCTGAATGCAACCCTATCTCATTAAACTCGGTTGCTTTTCGACTGGAATGCGGAATGAAATAACCCCCACAACTGCGTGCAGGGTTTACGTTTGAACCCAAGCTGGAATTGGTTTCAATTCGGAAATATTTCAGTAGCCACACAGTATTTACAACATGTCTTTTGAAACCAGGCGAAATTCGTTAATTATGTCTGCACCAGCCGTCAGTCATTTCTCCTAGTACGACAGTCAAAGCGTCAGCCTAGTTCTAATGCAGTAGCAGTACGCTGTATGCATTTATAATTGCCTTCAATTATCTTCGGGCCATATACGAACGCGTTAATATGAAGAACAGACATTTTCGATATTTGCCATCAAATGCAGATGATGAAATTTTCGCATTCACGCGATCCACTCCCACGCGACTGTTATATCCAGCGGAAATTCTGTCAGCAAATGTTAATTAAGGCAAGGGCAAAGTCACGTTGCTTCAGGGCCTTTCTGATGAAGGGATCGTCCATAAATCAGGCCACCAAATTGTCAGAGATTTATTTCAGTCCTCCAACGGCGTATTTCGTCGCAAAAATCTGTATCCCCTTCTATCGATTATTGCCCACACTAGGCTTAAAGCATCGTTATTCCGAATTCCCTATCAGGTTGTCAACACATGATACGTCATCCAAAACCATGTCATTCCAGTATTGACAAGGGCATTCGAGTTTAGTAATTATAATAAACCCTTCTATGGTTTAATTTCAAATTTAATGAACTTCATTGGTCATCACTTTTGGATTAAGCAAGACATGTCAGTTGTATACTTAGCGAAATTTTTTATTTTGAAAAAAGTATACAAGATTAATTTAACAAACTATTTCTACATTTAAATTGCTGTATTTAGCTTGCTAAAACTAGTGTTACCAATAGTGTAATCAATAGTGTTACCACATTGGTATAAAAAAATTAACATTCCTCATTCAGTTTCATATCGGGTTTTTTAATAACCCCCATTACAACTTAGACTCGTCGAGATATAGGAATTTGGGATAACGGTTAAATGCATACATGAGTCAGAAAGCTGATTACGAAATAGCCCAAGGATTCGTCTGCAAAATTTGCAAATTTCTACATTCGCGTTCTTTAAAAAAAAAAAACTAAAAAAAAAGGAGTTGCATTCCGTAGGCAACAAGAGAACTGGTAACTTGTTGCTGATATCGCAACAGGCTCGCTAGCAGTTATCAATGGAAAAGTTGAAGCAAGATATTTTCGCGCAGGTATTTGCAGTTCTCATTTGGTAACCTGCAAAAAACGCTGAAAATTGAGCATCTGCTCAATGACATCTAGAAGCCAAATTCGAAAGGATGGATGGGAACTTTGTTATTGTTTTGCCAGTATTTGGTATGCAATATTCACAGAGCTCTGTTTGTATGCAATTTTAAAATTGTAGTTTATGCAGCAGCAGGCGGCACTCATGGCGGCAGCGGCTCAGGGAGGCTACATCAATCCCATGGCGGCGTTGGCAGCGGCTCAGATGACGCATATGAACACATTAGCCAATGGAATGACGAACCCAACGCTTACTACGCCTTCTGGTGAGTACAAGCAAGTGCGCGAGAGATGACCCCAACGGCCCATATCACCGTGTCTTGCACCAGTTTCTCGTTTCCGGCCAGTCTTGGAGCATGCCAGTAATTTTCACAGATTTTTCCTCCTTAGGTGCGGGGACTCAACCAGTGAACGGTGCTATTCCTAATTTGCCTTCCCCAACCATGCCGAATTTCAGTATGCCCCAAGCCAATGGGCAAGCCAGTGAGGTGTATACCAACGGTATGCCACAATACCCTCGTAAGCCAATTTTTTATTTTTAACAGACATTTCTGGCTATGGCCAATACCTTTGAACCTTACATGACAAGTTTTGGAAAGGCACGTTCCACGTTGTGTTGAATCTCGCAGAACCAATATAATGGGGATGGTTGGCACGGTTAGACCAAAAGGTTTTTATTTAAAACAGACTTTCAGATATGCGAAACCTTGTAGCCTTGGTGGCATAGGAATGTCATACTTTGTACATGGAATTCCTATGACACCAAATGCAATTCGGCCACCCACATGTACGGGATGGTCACTATGGCAGTAGCAGATCGGGTTAAAAATATCGAATACCATGCTACAAAGGGGACCCACTTACCACTATTTTATAAGACTATTATTTAATATTTATAGGGAATAAATTGAATTAATGAATAAGTGGCAAAACTAAACAATTACATTTTTATTTTATTTTTTGCGAAATAAATTACAATATATTCCAAGCTATTATTAAACCACTAAAAGCCAATTAAAGCTGTTAAATAAGGCAGTCTTTGAACAATGAGTTCTTTATAGACAAAGCTCAATACACTGATGGTGTCATTGTCACAGACATGGGGTTACCGAACGAGTTATGAACTATTCTCCCACGAGATAGTATACTGATGCAGAATGATTTTATTTCATGCTATAGCCAAAGTTTACCTCATTTCGATTTTGTGATAAAATGGAAGTTCAGCTAGGGCTTGGATTTGATTTATGTTAAATTCCCGCGTCCGGGGTTCGGCTCTTCCCGTGCTGCATTTATTCATATCCAGTTGATGAAATAGTTCCAGATACTCTAATGTTACCATAATGGGAATGCAGTGTCCCGATAGCCGTTATGATAAACGAGATAGACGTTCGAATTGGAAACTAGATCCGAATTCGGACCTGCATATTAAGGAAGTGGATAACAGTAGTTGCATCGGGCCGAAATTAATGGCATGTAGGCCGTTGCTGATAGCTGCATTTCATGTTGTTCTAATGACCTTCCCATCCCTATTGGGGGATGCTGCTCAACGTTTGGAATAATAATTTAACAACGTAGCGCCACAGCCCAATGCAACCGTTTTGTAGTCACTGGGAAAAGCTGACCCCTTGGATTATATCCGATGTTCGCCTCTTCAAATAATGTATTAAACATTTGGTAAAAGATCAGATTTATAGAAGCAGTAGGACTAGTATTCACGATGATATTCACCCAAACTCGGTGCTGTGATATCCTCGTTATTTTATTGGAAATTCAGCAGTATTTTTTTCCCCTTCCTTTTTTTCCAAAAGTAATTGTGTTAAATGATGATCTAAAGGCCTAATCTGCATGCTGGCGTTTCATTATGCATCACTCTTGATAAAATCTTAATGGATGGGTTAGGACTGGCTGAGAAGTAGGGTATATGGCACGCTACTTCCAAGTTTCGTTCTGAATAATAGACGTAAACGCGTTTCCTGAACATTACACTCAACGATGATATACACCGGCATGCCTTGTGGTAATGGCATGCTTTAAAAGAGATACCGATTTTTCTCCCCCCTGTTTTTTTTTTTTTTTTTTTTTTTCACATTTTCACATTCACTTTCCAAGTCGATCGAAATGTTCGTTGTTGAGTCGATTTTTTGTTGCCCGAACACAGCATCTGCAATATAATAATTATTTACTATTATATACATCTAAAGTAAGTACAAATAGCAATTACACATCCACACATGATTTTCATATGGGCCATGCTTTAAACGTCTCTGTCTAATTTATTTTTTATTTTTCCTAAACTAGAGGGTTGATACACAAACTTTTATTAAATTCCAATGTATTTTTTTTCGAATATTTGAACAGATTTCTGGGGTACCAAAAAATTATAGAAGCCGGATTGCGCATGCGTAGAAATACGCAATGCGTGGGGGGGGGGATTTTTTTTAATATGATATCGAGCGTTTTTGTGCAAAAATGTTTTTATTTTAATGATGCGGAATGGATTCATAATAGACGTAGAAATAAGCGTGTGCCTTCACACGTAACGATCATTAATTAATGGTAATAAACCAACGTATCGCATTATTCAAGTGCCAACAATTGACCGTCCATATATAAAAGGGGGAATAATGCTGATAACGGGGAAGTGTTCATCGATGCTTTAATAAAACAATTTTGAATTCACGCTTAAATTCTCACTTTGTGAAGCGCCGAAGCTCCATCACTATCAGTGGTCCCTCTACCGAATGCTTTAGGCCTAACGCATGTCTAATGAGTAATTCTGATAACAAATGCACAAATGCAGTTTTACCCTGTTGAAAAATGTCCTCATTGTAATGGAGCTTGGCGCTAACAACCCGCCTTTATTTCAATAATGGCATGTATTTAAAATTTGGCGCATGCAGCAGCTGAATTTTCGAATTAGAATTGCAACAAAATTTTTGGCAAATCGAGAATTTTATTCTCAATGAACAGATAGACACTCTGTTCGAATTTTGCGCCGGAGAGAAACGGATACTTCGATTTTATAATGCGTAGTTGTTTTAATAATTTCAGCTCAAGGATTGCCAAATGGTGACGCAGCACTTCAACCTGCACCTTATCCAGGAATTCAACCATATCCAGGCATTGGTGAGTTCACATCAAACCTTGCACACGTTTATTGTTATTTCCAAACTGCCTATGCTGAATAGATGAAAGGAAAAATGAAAAATCTGATACCATTAAATTATTTGCTGTCATGTGAGCACCCATCTGAAAGCTTATGGTTGAAATTCATGCATTTGTTTTCAAATTTGTGACAACCTTGTAGCATTAGTCTATAGTAGGGTTCGTGGATAATTATACTATTTGAGAAAGCGTTAGTCGTTATCACGAAATTGCTGATCAGCCTTTATCATCGGTTTTTCGGGCCACACAATGGCTATTATTAGGAAACATATTTGCAAGTAATAGCTTGTGCATCAAAGCAAATGGTTTTCGCATTTAAGTGATGTGTTTACCTGTAGAAAGCGTTGCATGGGTTATGGAGTACTGTGAATCAGTTTTATCTTCGTGAAAGTATCATTACTATTGAACATGTTTTGCTGCACGACTCTTAAGAGCCACGACTTTTGACTTACTGCCTTGTGAAAGGTGTCATCGCACTTCGACTGTTACTCTTAATAATCGTGCATAACTTTTTATTTCGGTCGTAACCGACTTTATGGAAGACTCGGCAATACGTGCGTTAGTCAGTCGTTTGTTGCTTGTATGGATTTATGTCAGTATTTATGAGAGTTGGGAAGAACGGATCTTGCTATATATACTTCGTTCTATGGGCATGTAAAATTGCACCACTTTTATATAACATCATAGAGCAACTTAGAGACATGTTCTTAAAAAATGAGTAACTGTTATCCTAATTGTCATTGCATTCATTTTTATCCTTCTTTTATTTAGTCATTCCGTTCAAATTTTGCTTTTAAAAAATCAGCTAAATGTTTACGGTTTTAGGGAGGTCGGATTAAATAAAATTGAACGAAATTCACGATAAATTCACAGCCGTGGAAACAAAGTGAAACATCGTTAATGTATCAAAATTAAATTCGCGTCGAATAACCAACTCTTGTAAATGCAGAATTGAAATAAGAAATTCCAAAACGTAATAGTACTTGTAAATTGTAAAAAAAAAAAAAAATGTTCAAGAGCCCCAGATGTCGAATTAACTTTTTTTGTATCATAAAAATGCCAGAACTTGTATAATTAAAGCACTATTTGGGATAAACATATTTTTATCAAGTAGAAAATAAACATTTCCAGATCTATTCTCTGAGTGAGTGATGTTATTCCCGAGTTTACCCAACATCTTGCTTGAGTGGCACATTCAGCGTAGTATGTTGGTCGTAAAACGAAAGAGAAGTTATTAGTATATGGATTTGAAATGTAATGTAAGGCATGCAGGGGGGTAATATAATGAAAACGAAATGATAGGAGGGTGAATTTATTGATGATTTATGACGAGCAACTTACAGTATATTGGTTGCTTTACTGAAGATGGGGAGGCCCTCCGAATGTCTTTTGGCACGTTAGTTCTATCAAGAGTTGGGTGTGTTTAGGAGGCTATTCGGGTATGAGTTTGAATCTGTCCCGCTGTGCGTGTTTTGGTTTTGTGGTCTGTTTGGGAGCTGGGGTAGTTTGGGAAGATTGCATACATGTATTATTCAGAAGCTGGTGGCCATTGCTGCCAACCCAAATGGACTACTTTAGATCTTTTCTTGGCAATTTTATCAGCTGCTCGCCATATATTTCTATTATAAGACAGTGACTAAGTGTCAGTTGGCTATACCTTAGATGCGTTTTCCAGTGCCAGTGTGAATGGCATTCCTGACGATCGCAAAGTGAGTTATGATTTTAATTTTGGCGAGCGGCGACTTGTAGGGGTGGGAACAATCCAAATGACATATGAGGTCTACTGCACCATTTATTTCCTATCGTTTTCATATAATTTCTTGATATACAACCTCGGGTTTTCTGCCCTCATTTCACCCACTTGCTTTTCTTTAACTTACTGCTATTGCACACTCCATTGAAAAGACATTTTTTTGCTGCTTGGCCATCATGTGCACCTACTATACCGAAAGCAAAGTGCGCGACCACGGATCACTTAGATTTGCTAACACACTTGGAATTTCGGGCCACGGCTGGACGATTTCGAGAAAATCCAAAATGAAGACGTGCACGGAATAAATTTTTATCTCGGGCGAACCAATATAAAAATGTTGCTCTCTACGATATATTGATTTCATTTAAGCCTTCCAATATGAAAATTTTATTCTGGACTTTATACCAATCAGTTCATCTTTGTCGAAAGAGAATTTGTCAGTTATGTATTCATATGAGAAAGTACAGATTTAAAGGCCTAATTTAATGGAGTCGCATTCTACTAAAGCTCTTCTATATATACCGAGTGGCAACATGCATGTTTTTTAAAGGGTTTTTTAAAGGGCCTTCAACCTTAAGAATTATATTAATGTTTTTTACTCCTTTCAAACACATGGGCAAATTTGGCCAATGCACGCTAGTGTGCCATACTGCGTTTATCCCGCTACTAATAGTGGTTTTCGCCTATGATAGACAGTTTGAGCATGCCACACGTATTTATACTTACCTTAAAGTTAGTGACGGGAAGGTAGGAGCCATGCATTAAACTACCCAATGAACTAACTGAACGTAATGGGTGCGCATGCGTGGTTTTTCCTTTCCCGCCGCTAACGTTAACGTAAGTATAAAGACGTGTGGCATGCTCAAACGGTCTAATGTCACTAACTTTTTAAACCCCGTTACATTTTCCTTTGACTAGATTGGTATAGATTCCAGTATTTGGTTTTACCCCATGTGTAACTAAGTGACGCACATTTTTCAAATTATACATGTAGATGTTCAGATGTGCAGTTTTGTTTTATACTTTTTTCTTAGTTCTATACTTATGCATCGTTGTTCTTTATTATGGTAATGGCATGCTTTATGAGGAAGGAAACGCTGTGGACAAAAGACGTTCAAACGTCAACAAAATTATCTTTCCTAAGTATAATATATTATTTTTGGTAAAGTCACGCTTCCACTTTACGATGACTTTACAGTGTATACAGTATATGAAGCATAGTTTTCTTTTTTTTTTTATCTTGACCGCGCTATGTATGGTAGCATGAGGTTTTATGATTGTTCACCCACAGAGTTGGGGATTGAATAGCCCAAACGATAAATCCACAAGCTAAATCTAAGGCAATTTACTGAAGTGGGAAATGAATGTGACAGAAAAGTAGAGTTTGTTATATGACTTTTCGAAAACATGTGCAATTTTTTTATGACATACGTTAACAGCATGCTCAGCTTATTGCCAAAGTTGAATCATTTTTTTAAATGAATTGCTCTCCTCCAAATCAGAAATGTCGTCTCTTAAAAACGTGCTGTATTTTTCTCTCAGTATATTCGTCCCAATAAATAACAATTCAACCGTTACTGTATGTTGAACCATTTATGATGACCATGAGAAAGAGTTATTTAACGAAACTGGGATTCAACTAAGGTCATTATTCGTTAATCATTGGAACGCACAATGGTTTATTTACTGGGCCTTAGGTGGGACTTTATGGACGAATCAGTTTGTCCTTCAAGCGAATTCATACCCATTTGAGCAAAAGTCGGATTTTATGGTGCGTTTGGGTTTACTCTAGTTATCAGTTTTATTTTGTTACCACTCCGTTTGAATCCTCAGGCTTGTAATTTGTGTTAGCCTGTTAATTTCCTTGCCTCAGATGAGTGCTCACAATGACACGTAATGGTATACAAATGCGTTGATGGACGCGAAAATAGACCCACAGATTCCTAGTTCATAAACCCGCAGTTAGACATTTGCTGTTGTTTAATGGAGCATTTGGTTGCCATTGGCTTCATGTGTTATCCAACATCGCTAATAACATTACGTTTGCCCTCATTCTAAAT
Source organism: Ophyiulus pilosus (assembly GCA_033995625.1). Classification (NCBI taxonomy): domain Eukaryota; kingdom Metazoa; phylum Arthropoda; class Diplopoda; order Julida; family Julidae; genus Ophyiulus; species Ophyiulus pilosus. The sequence continues at coordinate 23,837 of JAUJYV010000385.1, forward strand.
AGTTAACTTTTAAAAGGTGCGATTTGTTGAGAATGGTTATAATAAATTTAGTTACACTATGCTAGTTAACCCGCGCCATTTAAAATGCACGGCATAGACTGGATTTTAGAATTATTCCCGAATGCTTTCCCAAACGTTTCAGATGTTTGTCAAACGAAGTCGAAATTTATCGCATACACAAAAAAAAATGTTGATTTTGTAGTTGTGTGGGCTAGGCTTATCTCTGAGCACCATTATCAAAACTGTTTCAAAAATATACGCCTAGATGTGCCATTATTTTAACCGTACTGTTGCTAAGCGACCAATGTGTGCCGCTGCTGTCACATTGGCTGGCGTCTTAATGGTATTGAAAATGTGTCCAGGTGGACAGGCTAGAGTGACAGCTTAATTGTTAAGCCTTTGCAAACTGTGGATTTTTTATTTAGGGTTTCCTATTCCAGCTGCTTATCCCGCCGCCTACGGACAGTTCACGCAAGCCCTAAGTCAGCAGGCAGCCATGATGCCTCAAACACAAAGGGAGGGTAAGTTATTCATTTTGTAATTAATTTATCGAAACTCATTGGCAAACTTGGCTGACAATTTTCATCGTGACAAGAAGGCTACCCTTAACGAGGGCAATCACTCAATACTATACTTCACTGTTAGCAGTGATTGCCTATCTCTGGGGGCATGAAACTCTGATGATTCATTAAGTTCAGAGCGAGACACTGTACATTGGAATTGGAGTTTTCTGTATTTTGAGTAAACATTTATTCTGAACATAATTTAGCAAAAACGTATTTTTAATGCACGTGTAATATTTATTAATTTTCATGCTTTTCGAACTTGCTTGAAGACATTACAAAACCGTTGGTTTTTTTTTGTTTGTTTTTTAAATCATTACATTGTCTAGTTATTGAAATTGTGGTTGGAAATTGGTTTATACCAGCAATAAAATATCTTGTATAACCACACCATAGACAAACTTTAACAAATTTATTTTTGAAGAATAATTTTAGATAAATTATTTCGCAAAGCCAATAAATTCTGTGTACAGTACGGTGAAGACTTTTAGAATTCGAACAACAAATCTTTCAAAAATGTTCTTTATTATTTCATTCAAAAATACTGATAATTTATTTTAGTAGCAAATTTTCTTCCATCTATCGACTCTATGATAAAAAACTATTTGAATTTTTTTTCTGTTAAGTGTACCCAAGTCCTTTTCTTTCTGTAGGCATAGTGCTGAACTACTTTTCTGAACTATTTTTCCTTCCTCTCAATTGCGCTCTTTTACATGTATATTGAATTAAGTTGCTCCCACTATTTTTAGCTATTTCCCCTCCTTGTTATAATTCATTAACAAGTCGCGCATCATCCCTTTTAATTAATTCATAACAAGTATTGGTTGAATTTATGAGACGCAATGCCGAAGTGCAGTTTTTAACGACTATCGTAAATGATCTTAGAATCAGAGTGAGGCCTCCAATTTAGTTTTTAGCTACTCCACAGCTTGTTCGTGGGTAACATTAAGAGTTTCGACGTGGCTTTAAACGTTTTTTATTTTCTAAAACCACTCCCCGTCACATTGTTATATTTCGACCTGATTTGGAATTCCGTCCTCGCATTACGCCCTAATTTTATTTTATCATCGATGTAATTGACTTTGGTAATCGCATCCTCGATTCCAAGCCACTCGAGATTCTGATTGGCTGCGTGCCTAGCAAAAGATCGCCATATCGCTGCCATTAAAACACACTCTTGGTGATTTATAAGCGAGCAATTAATGTAATAGACTGTAATATTACACACTATGGCGCTTTAATTAAACCCGGATGCGGGAGAAAAGCATGTGGCAAACTCACGAACGATTTTTAGTACCTGTTACACTTTTTTAATAGTTTCCTCATCCTTGATGGGCTGTCTCGAGCTAATTTTCATATCAAGATTTTTTATGGCTACTCCATTGCGCCGTTTGCTTATACGCACCCCATTTTTTGCCATTTTATTTCGGTTAAAATCGATTTTAGCTTATCCTCAACATATGTCGACTGAAATATTCGTTTAAAACTGCATTTCCTCATTTTTTTTTCCTGTCGAGTCCCGTTGAAGAGCTTTACGCTGCAATGAAAACTTGTTACATGTTTTATGGATTTTGCCTCTACATTGTGCTTTCTCCTTCGATTTCTATCATCCCCATCGTTCCACCCTTGTGCAAAAACTTTAATACACAAAAAAAGTGTGCTTAAAGACTGCATGAATTAATGCATTGGATCTAATTCGACTTAATGAATTTGCAAAACTGAAAGTTCAACGCGCCTCTGAGGCGTAATTCTCGCGTACCCGGCATTAGATGCGCTTCTACCATGTCAAGTAAATAAATGTAGATTTAATGCCTAAGAGTAATTCTGCCTCCCGAAAGCGTTTCTAAACTAAGGGGGGATAACGTTTATCTTTTAACTCTGGCAATACATTATCCGTCTATTCTTCTTGTTGCTATGTAACTTCAATTCTCTTATTCACTTCACTAACTCGCATAATTGCAGTGATATCATTCAAATGTGCATTAACCTTTCTTGCACACATAAATCGGACTCATTATATGTTTAAAAAAATCTTGAATAAGAATAAGCATTAAGAATATAGGTAATTAAATGTGAATTATTTATCCGACACGCTTTTTATATGCGGTGTTCGTGATATCTTTCGTCGATTCTTTATGATGTTCACTCAAAATGTCTAGGGATTTGTGATATTTTATTTCCTATCTAATTCTTCTCGATTATCTAGAATGTTTTTTATGGAAAAAAATGCTTATGAAATTAATCCCTTTGAATTGCTTTTTCTATATCTACTGCAAATATCTCTATCATCTCTTCTTTAACAAACTACAGAGATTGCGATTGTAATTTTGAAAAACGGTTCTTGTCTGGGTTTACTTTAATCTATAATTCTTCCTATTTTTATAGGCCCTCCAGTAATTATTCTATTTTAGAATGTCGTTAGCCAAGTGATTTTGCATAATCGATATGCTTGATTGCCTAAACTTGATTCCTGACAAACCAAATCACTGTTTTATTCAAAGACGTCTTAATTTATTCTACCTACCTATATTTATATAGGTAATCTTTTTTTTCCAGGCCCGGAAGGATGTAACCTATTTATCTATCATTTACCTCAAGAATTTGGTGATGCGGAACTAATGCAAATGTTCCTTCCTTTTGGAAACGTCATCAGCTCTAAAGTCTTCATCGATAGAGCCACAAATCAAAGCAAATGTTTTGGTAAGTCCTTCATCACCTGTTTATTTTTCTGCTCTGGCTAATTTTATTTTCAAATAACCACATTTTAAGACAATTGTTCAATATAAATTGGAAAATTGGTTACTTTCACGACTGATACATGTACATTTACTTTAACAGGGAACTGAAATTTGTGCCTAATTCACATTGGTTTATTATCGTGAACAAACATCTGGTATTAAATATAGAATTATAGTAACAATCAAATATTGATAACATATGGGATGCATAGCTTTAAGGAAAAGCAACGCTGGATTATATTTATAAAAGAAATTTTCTTTATATCTCATTAAGATAACTAAAAAAATAGATTCACTAGGACATGGTGGGCGTACCTATTCAAAATACCGATACAGTATAATGCATAGGATGAAATTTACTTCACCGTTCTGTTGTAGGCTTTTGTCAACTATATAATGCACGTACATATTTTTATTTTCCATTTACGTGAACGAAATTATTAATTTGTTTGCAGACCCTGCATATTTGATTTAATCTCCTAATTACTATACGCTATTGAAAAGCTTTTTTCTACTCTATGCAAGAGACGACTGATTTTAATATTAAAGTTTTTTATTTATTTTTTCGTTTTCCTCTAGGAGTTAAATTCGCTATTGCGAAAGAATGTCAACATGCTTTTAGTATAAATATGAGAGGTCTGTTATCTAAAAATGCTATTTAGACTGAGTACCAGTAATCCTCTCTTGAAAGAGATCAGAAGGATAAAGTTTTCATTAGAAAGTCTTGTCAAGAAGGATGTTGTATGACAAAATGATTGCAGGGCTTTCATGAAGGCAATAGCTAACAACCTAATTAGGAAGATTGCTGTTCACGGACTTAACAGAGGATGAAAATAGCTTAACGTTGAACGGAATCCACGAAATAAAGCTGTAGAAAGGGAGGAAATCTTCCACGTCCTTGCTAACCTTTTTTTAATCCTAGCTATGCATCCCATATGTTATCAATATTTTTGATCGTTACTTTCTAATTTTAACATTAACTCTCTTTCCCGATATCCCATTTTCTAATCTGGTACTTTTTCTATCTGTATACAACCTTAGATTGCTTTCTTTCTCAGTTTAATTCCATGATAGATATTATTGGTGATGTTTAAGAGAAAGAGCAAAGTGCACCTTGCTCTGTTAAATTTAATGAATGATTATAAGCTCAAATAATGAGAGGATTAGTTGAGTATTAACGTGATAATATCTCATTAGGCACGTCGTTATCGCCTATTGCGTTTAATGCATTGTTTGAATAAGTGTATCTGCCTTAACGAGTTGAATACAAGGCAGTCATCCGTGTTAACCTACACACATCATGATTAATAATTCGAGATTTGCCTTGTCGATGTTTGGGAGATGTTGAGTTTTCATGGTGCAAATGAAAATGTTATGAACATATTGCATGAATATACAACGTAGAACTATATAGTTAGTAGGTAATGTTTTGATGAGAAATCACCGTTTAGGGTATTCACTAAGTGTAGTAATTCACGCTCGCTGCACTAAGTATCTGGAATACTGTACTAAGTGTGGCCACAAGGGAGGCTTATGACGCAAACTTTCGTCATCCAAATTGTAGGGATGAATCGGTATAACTAGTGTATATATAATTATGAAACATTATGGTTAAGAATCATAGTTTATTTGTGAAAAGTACGCGCCAACATCCTTAGTCACGTGATTGTATGTTAGTTATATATGCAGTTTGTAATAGTTACCTTGTATCCTGTTGTACCGTGTACCTTAGAAAATCGACTATGGAGTTTCAACAAGTGCTTGTGTTGAATAAATCGAAAGCACATCGATTAATAATGGAGAGATAAATGGGAGATAAAAAAATGTTGCCGATATAATTTTCATAGAACGATAAACTGTTATAAATTAAGATCAATCCAATTTTGTTAGCATTGTTTTGCTATTCTTTCATGGACTTGTATTTTTTGTTTTTGTTTTTTCTAGGTTTTGTGAGTTTTGATAACCCAGCAAGTGCACAAGCAGCCATTCAGGCAATGAACGGGTTTCAAATTGGAATGAAACGACTGAAAGTTCAATTGAAGCGTCCGAAAGACGCAAATCGACCTTATTAATTTATAAAGCCATACTAGAAGGTAAGTCGTTTAATACTAATTAAGACTTTTATTTAGGAACGAACATAATTCGAACGCTGCAATATAACCACGAATGGATTTTTTTAGTTCATTAGACAAGCTTTTGTTTGTTCATCAGTATTGGTGCTATTGGTGCTTTTTGTACATTTGATACAGTATGATACATTTGGTATGCTATGACGAACTATGGCACTATGCAAACTTTTGAATACGAGATGCAACATAATGATGTGCATAACCCAAAATTAGTTGTTTTTTTATATTGAAGTTACCAAATATTACTTGCTATAATTCAACTTTTTTTAATATTATTTTGTCCTTTCACGAGAATTGATTTCTCTGCAATTTTATGCCCCCTGGTGCTTTTCATGACAAACTTATTTCCGAAGTCTGCAAAATGCAGAATGATTTTTAGCAAGTAATGATTTTTGAAAAAGAATAAAAATTCAATATAAAAAAAGAAATAAGCGAATCAGCTCTATACATCTACATTTTCTTGGGTAATTGGCCTTCTTGTGAAAGGCATGCACTTTAAATTGATTGCTTTCTTCCAATGCTTGTCTTAGTAACCATGGATACCGAGCAGCCTAGGCAAAGCCTACTCCCATTGGAGTTCCCATAGAACCAAATAAATCACAGGCACCCCGAGTAATGTAAGTCCCTGCTGCTAAGGCATGTTGTGGTGTTTTCGGCTGTCTATTCATTCTCTAGTGGTGCCCGTGATTCATCATATTATTGCATAGTGCATTTGTATATATCTTGGTATTTGATAGACACATTGTCAGTCTATTAGATGTTTAGTCATTTGTCATGTCTGATGGTTTGCAGTTGACTGGATTTATCTGTGATATCGAAGGGTGTAAGAAAGATTGGTTGGGAGTACTGAAGTGATAATCAGTACTTGCCATGGCTCCTTAAAGATGTTTCCAGCTTTCAGCAGGAAGATTGTGGAATAAACATACTCTTTTATTTGGTTATGACATAGCACCAGTTATAAATTGTGTTAAAAAATCAGTGAACAATATACTACAATATAGCACAATAGTTATGCAAATTTGGTTTTACTAATGAAATGGTAAACTTCTAGAAGATTTGTTGTAATTATGGACATCCACTTTAATAACTGCGATCCTAGTTTTTTTCCCAAAATTCATAATGTTGTATTATTAGCAATTTTGATATGGCGTTCAACCAAATGGGGCATACTCCATGTAGCAAAAAACGTATTTTCATCGTATATATTGTATATAGAAGAACGTAAATTGCATCTTTCTTTCTTTCGTGCTAATGGGTCCCTTATCGTTTATTTCAATTGATAATAGACAGTCTTTAGACTGACCTTAAGTGTAAATCGCGGGAAGGGAGGAGCATTGATTTGAACTACCCAATCAACTAACTTAACGTCATGAGTGCGCATGCACTCATTGGGCAGTTCAATGCCATGCTTCTCCTTTCTCGCCATTTACATTTAAGATCAGTCTGAAGACGTATGCTTACGTTGGGTGGCACAAACTGTCTATTGTTCAGCATTACATAGTTCAATTACACAATTGTATATGACTCACATTATTGACATATTCACAAGAGTTGTAAATACTACAATATTATTCTTACTTAATATTTTGTTTTCTGAAAACCGTTTGTTATTTGGTGATCAAAGTCCAGCTTTATTTTAGTTGTACTGCATTTGTTTGCCACACTAACATTGTTTTGATTGGCATTTATCAACTGTATTGTTGACTATTTGTTAAAGTTATGTATAAGAGCAATTTTGGCTGCCATAGTAAGTTTTTGCATTTTGCTGCTAATGAAATCCCTGAATTAATTCGTGACTTAATACAACTTTTTTGTTTCAGATTTGCCAATGAAAACCGCAATCATGGATGGCCCAAAATATCATCAATTTGACCATTTCGAAGGCCAACACAGCCCAAACTCTTGGATACTTGTCGATTGACCCCGCATCATATAAAGCTAAGGAAACCATATTCACAAATATATATATACGTATATATAAGTATGTGAATTTATGTACCTATATATAAATATATATACATTCATCAGTCATGGAGGACCCCCCTTTCTCAATGCGTTTTCACGCTACACCCACGTCTTAGAAGCCAACCTAGGACAGCTGGGGAAATTGTTTTGTTTGTTATTTGAAACTTTACGAATGGATAGCCAAAGACAGTAAAAAAAAGTCGGCTTCGCAGGTGATAAAATGCCATCTTCGAGTAAAGGAACGAACATGAGTGTACCTTTGCTTGGGTGTGTACCATCCGGGTGCATTCGAGTGTGCTTTCAATTTGGTGCTTGGAAATACTGTAAGCTCTCGGCAACTGAGGCCCCTGTCTTGGGGCCTCCGCAGCTGCACCAACGGCGGATTCTGCGCGCTATGGACCTCACGGCAAAGTACTGTTAATATTCGTGACAAGACTTCCACTCTTAGATGGCGCTAATAGACTAGTCAAAGGAAGTGTACGATATAAAAACAAATACTTCCAGCACAAAGAAATTCCGCGCTTTTTTCTTGGATTGCCCCCTTTTATTCCCAGCCCTATTCCCCTCGAAAACAACTAAAAAAGTATTAGCATTCTTTGTAGTTTGTAGTCGGCTTAGCTAGGAAACAATTGAAATTATCACAAACCACATGTATTTATCTCGCACAATTATCTAGTTTACCTTAAGATATATAATATTTATAATAAAAAAATATTCAGAGGCTTTAGAGATGGCAGTGAGGTTCCACAAGGGCTGTTTTTTGATGGCTGGCTCCGGGTTTGATGGTTTTTTTGTTGAAACGCATTTTACTCTTTGACCATTTCTCATTGTACGTGATTGTACAGTATTAAGCATTTTCCCACAGCGTTTTACATTAATTGTGAGAAATTGAACGCTGCATTATTTTTTTAAACTATTTAAATGGAGAGCAACGAACAGTGATGAACAAATGTTGCGAACCTGTTCATATTTATCCGTTCCATTGTGTCCAATCCAGGCGTGCCAATATTTCCAAACGATAAAGGTACAAGAAATGTCCAGAGACTTCTGACTCTCCACTTACATACTGACTACACTGTGCCAAGAAATAAATCTCAATCTTAGACCTCCTTAATCCGTTTCCTTGATTTTTATTCAGTGGAATGTTGAAGTCACTGAAACATGATGGCTGGCGTTTTAGCATGTGGGCCTACTGTTATAGTATTATCGCACGATATTAACAGGAAGGCCAGGCTGCTCGTTTCTGTATGGTAACGGGAACTATTGGAATGCATGGTACTGGATGGAACTACAGTTCTTTAAATGGCCAATGGAACGTTTACAATATGACCCTTCTTTACACTAGATTTTGTGTCTGTAATTGTTCTAGCTTAAAGATTCTATTGGTTCGTGAACATGGGGTTATGGTGACAAATGTGCTTGTCATGTCATATGTATGTTGTCACGTGCCTGCAGTGAATTGGCAGTTTTGAATTACTGTGTTTTCGTGTTTTAATCAGACAGTCAGTGGAGCAGTGAAACTGAAACCAAGTAATCCTTTAATGCTACATATTTCAGTTTTTTTCTTCTCCATTTCATTTAATTTTAATTATTTAACCTATAGGACAACGATGATTTGTTTTTAAGCTGAATTTTAATCACTTGCTTTTTAATGACAATCGCTTTTTAATGGCTAATCATTTGGTCATGATTGTGTTACGTTAGTTGACCTTGTGTCAAGGATTTAAAATTCTGTTCTGTATCGTCGAGTCCATATTGACTCTTGATACTTTTAATGATCTATAAAATTTGATACGCAATAGGAGTTGATTTCTTTTCTTCTCTACTTTTGGATTCAGTTTCTAGTTTCACTGCCCAATTATACGAAATTGTAATGAATCTCTATGATATTCATTCTATGTCAATGAAGATATTTTTTTATTTTTTATTTTGGCCAACCGTTAATTGCATTGTGGGAACCTCGCTGCTGTTAGGCTCTACCGTAGTAGTGAGAATATCGCCTGAATTATTTATACGACACATCATTTGTTAGACAATTATTCTTTACCCATTTAACTGCTACTGCCTTTCTTCCATATTGAAAAAACCATCAGTTTCTATATACGAGACTCTGAAGAGCTTCATTTTTTGTTCTGGTGGTCATGGTGGTAGGGTAGTAGTAGCTTTATTTATTCTAACGACGATGGGGAGGACAGTAGTAACGAGGTCGTTGAGGATACCTAATAAATATCCCGACGCTTTTTAGATAAAAATAGAATTAATAAGGGGAATGCATGTATTTTTTGCTGGCTTAAGCTATATATATAAATATAAATATATATATTTCAGAGCCATACATTATATACTCTGGAAGTTTTGCTAGCCAAATGTTGAATCAGAGATAATCTCCAGTAGATAGTAGTTTCTTTATCATTTTGTAGTCTACTTAGGAATCAAATACAACCTTATATGGCCCTGCAGATTTAGTGGAGGAATAATGCAAACAAAAAATACACACACGATGGCATACATTACTTAATAGATATGGTTCGTTTGACAATTTATTCTTTCCTCCTTACACACGGGACTCCATACACTCGTCCATAAGGTCTGAACCATCTACTTACCTTTGACCTCTCCCTCGCCTCCTCCTTTCCTATCCAACGTCATCTAATCACCCACCTGTACATTTCTACTTTTAAAATATATATTAACCCTGTACCTTCTTTCTCACATGTCACGTGTTAATGAAACCGAACAGGGTAATCATTTTTGTGCGTTGTTGCAAACACGGGACTGCAGCCTTTAATAGTTAACGTACTTAACGATATATATCATGTTGCAAGTGCAAACGAGAAATTTTTCACCATTGAGGCTGTCGACCATTTTGTTAGTCCATTTGTCGTCATACTTTTATTTTTCGATTACTTTTGTTAAGCATCGTCTAATTGCGTTTAAGGAGCATTACATGCTGTATTTGTATCGCTGGTGAGCATCTCAAAGGATTTTCATGGAATGTGACTTTAGAATAGATTCAAGTCCATTTTGATTTTCAAGTTTTTCTTTTAAAAAGTATTGATTTGTGATCCCCTTTGAAAAGGAGACCTGGAACTTAATGGGGAAAATTATATGCACCCATTTTCTCATCTGGCTTTACGCTTCTAACTGAAAGCTTGCCTTCGTTTTCCATCATCAGTGCAAAACGTCTAACTTTGAGATGCGCTTTTGACAAATTTTAGAATCGTCATTGCTTAGGGTTTTCCAGTTAGACCAAAATTCGTTTATATGTGCACTTATCTTTTGACATGTTAGATTGACGAAAACGAGACTGTAGATATCAGGATTTGTAATCATGCCTATGTGATGGTGAACTTGCAAACTTTGTAGGTCCCGATAATTCCTGACTAATATTACTTATTTTTCGTTTCTTCGAACTCCCTTCCTTTACACTGTATAGAACCTATGTATATTTTTCAGCTTATACAACGCATGTTAACACTACTTATAAACTATATACTGAAATGAAGGTCAACAGACCTTCTCTCCTTATAGGCCAATGTAAGATTAGAAATCTGCGCCTTGTACATTTACATGTAGAAATATTTCAACTTCAGAGTTCAGGATATTTGGCATATTAAGTATTTATTCACGAGAAATACCACTAGCCGTGTACTTTTTCATGCTTTGCCCGTTGATACGAGTATTAAGCAGGAGCATATCGAATTAGTTTTAATGATAATAATTTCATATGAAAATTGTTTACTACTAGTCGTTTTACTTGCCATGTTCTATTTCAATTTATTTATTATTATTGTTTTCTCTTTTTTTTTAACTTATTTTTTTATTATTCAAAACCTAATCCGTAGACAAGTGCACGGATAGTGGACCTCATAGTTAATAGTTATAACCGACAAATCTAGTCCCATAAACGTTAAGTTATTGATGAGATGCCATCCCAAACCAATACTTATTATCTTGTTATTATAAGCTTCGGTGACATTTTTAGAGGACCAATCATGATTATGGCACGACATGTTTTAGAACACAATTGATGCACACCACTGCAACGTTGTTACATTTTTAGACATTCATGTTGGATTTTAATTTTTCCCCGCATAATTAATTGTTGTTTTGTTACAAGAAAAAAAATCAGGCTCAAGGCAGTCATTGTGCAACTGTTAAGTTTTCTGTTTTGCATAAGGAGATGGGCAGGGAGGGTTCTGTTGTACGAACAGTCACATCTCTCTTAGTAGCACAAGTAGACAATCAATAGAACATGCACTTTTTAAATACGTTTTTTTTTCTTCTTATATTACGCTTTTCTTTTAAATAAAGACTCAAAAAGATAAGCCGAGCCATTGAATTTTAGTTTTTGAAGCGTCAGTTCGTTAAATTTGCAAATTAAATGTAGGAACATTGAGACTGAGACAATGGAAATAACAAACCCTAAAACAGTTGGGTTTTTAATATTTTCGATTGCGCTGAATTTTCTCTAAAGAAATTTGTATTACCTAATTACCCGATATACACAATGTGTATACACTTTCAATCATTGCAAAAGTTCTCTGTTTAGTTAGCTCTTTTATTTTCAAAAAATTATAAATCATACAGAACAAATTTAATCTGCGGAACAACTCCTAAAAAGTGCATGCTGGATGATTTGTTAGGTCCTAGTCATATCAAACATAGCTGACCTTGAGCCTGAGCTTAATGTTTTCATACAAAATGAACATTCCAAATGCAAGGAGTGGTCGTGCATTCCTCTTGATTTTATTTTCTAAAAACGTTCTGGTCCGTTGTGAATATTTATTTTCTTTGCTAACTTTTTTTTTTCACTTTCCCCTTCCTGTACAAAGAATTATTTCGTAGTTTGCTCAAATAGATCTCACTTGGCTATAATTCTTGCCATTATTATAATTCTATTCTTTGCGCAGGATGCAAGGTAGCACTCATTTTGTGCACGATATCCTATTATTACCATTGTTTATTTTTATTTTTTGCGTTGCCGTTGAACTCCTCTACAAACAAGTGCATGCTGACTGCAATACTGTAGGACTGTGGATTTTCTTTCGAAATGAAGGTCTGATGTGGAAACCATGAAGGAAAACGATGAGTCTTAGTTTGAACCAACAACAACGCCATTGTAAATATAACGCTAACTGAATGCACCACTAGTCTTATTCTATATACTCATATACTTATAAGTTATTGTTATATTTTAATTATGAACCACTTTATATATTCCAGCGATAAATTATTCATTTTTTTTCATGCACTTTTGAGAACTTTTCTCGTGTAGTAGTAGTTTCCCTATATATAAAAATGCGATGAATTTGATATAAAATTATCGCTCTGGTGCATATCACATGAATTTTTCTTAGTTTTTTCTTCTTACCTCCAGGAGCATGCTCCCAATTTGCTTACTACACCTTTGTCTTATATATCGCCTAATTTATTGACAAGCTGCATCTAAGACTACATCGAATTTCTTCGCCAGGAAATTTTATTTTCCTATTTCTTTTCAAACTTTTTCTTGGTTTTATTTTCGTTTTATTTTCGCCAGATGGATATTTTGCATTTGCGTGTCTTTTTATGACCAAAGAAATCGAGAGGCTCTTGTTAATCAGCCGCTCGACAAATCCTTTACAAAGACAATTATTTTTATTCTTATTTTATTCGTATATTGAATTGATCGTAGCTGTATCTATCCACCTATTATAAGCACATAACAATGATACACCTTGCAGGGATGGGGGCATTATATTGGGGTGTGGGATGGGGGAAAGTATTACAACTAGGGGATGACTATTCCAGCTCCCAGTTATATACATAAACATAAATACATTTTGTAGCGCTAGTAGTATGACAGCGAGTTGAACATGAAAGGCGTCATTCACACCAAGTACTTTAGCTTTTACTTTTTGACTTCCCAACAAAGTAAGCTTGGTTGAAAATTGTGGGCCGTGTCTTTTTTCCTTTTTTTTTCTGATCGGATTTACATAAAGAATCGAACGAGTGTTGACTAGAGTGATGATTGACCCCCCATGGCTTCAACCCCCGAAATGTTTGTGCTTTGTGATTGATACTCAGTTTAAGTTAACGCGAATGTTGTGTTTTTTGCGCGGTTACAACGAGTGAAGTTTAGTGACGCGGCAATGTCAATTGACTGGCTTAAAGTTGTGCAAGATCGGATATGGAATCGCGCTAAGAAAGTCACGAAATCATCACCGAAAATGTCATCCTGTGATCGCTTCATAATTGTATCATTATGCAGCAAAAGAGGAATAAAATAATAGCACCATCTCTGGTTAGGATTTGTAGCACTTTTCGTGCATTCGCGTGTGCTGTGGCTGTGTAATGTGCACAAATGGTGAAATTGTTAACGCGCATTCTGAAGGGAACGTGGAAGGAGTGAATTCAACATCAGCTTCGAAGAAGAACAAAAAAGAATTTATGTCGGACTTTGTATGAAGATCAGAAATTGTGAACGTGAATTTTGATTCGACTCATTTGAATTGCTAAGGAAGTGCTCACACATAAAATGGTACTTAAAATATGACACGGGCCCCTGTCCGAAAAAAAAAATGTAGGACAGAAAATGTTAAGACTGTAGAATACGAAGATTCTAGTCGTCATTTAGGACTAAAAAAAGTAAACATCACGAGTTGCATTCAAATATTATTCATGAATGTGATGATAATATTCCTTAACCTTCTGAACCCGGAATTGTTAAGCTGCATCCAATGTAATTGCCAACAAAATGTTAACACCGATGTAGTTTATTCTAACATCTGAATAGATGCAAAACTTTCCACAACCAAATTACTTTCACTATTTTATTCTGTCATGAAGCAAATTAAGCCTCTTCTAGAAATGCAATAGCTTGATAATAATGGGTTCAGTTTTAGGATTAGGGACTTTCTACTTTGAAACTTTCTGAATTTTATTTATTTTTTAGAAGTTGCACTTATCACGGCATATCCAATTGAAAACTTTGATTTTTAATTTTTGTATTAAGGCTTATTCTCATGTGGTTGAGTGTCTTCCAAAGCACAAGAGGATGTTTTTTAAAGCTTCATCCATTTAAAATGAAAACTATTATTGAGTAAGACTATACGTGTCTATTACTAGTCTTTTCTTTGAATTTCGATTTTTGCGAGACAAAGAAGGATATGGAATTAAGTAATGTAACCCTTATTACGTCGTTTTTCTAGTTCAGCATGAATTCGAATTTGTTATTTATTAGGATATAGCATTATTCGCGATTGCATGAATTGTAGAATGCAATGTAGTTGGGCGCATCGGACTATCGTAAAGCTAATTTATAGTTAAATGCTTCGTTTTTAGATTAATAAACAAGTACTAGACATCGTTTGAGATGTACTTCAGTTCTCCAGCTCATTTGCTGCTGGCTGCTTTAACATAGACCTCCATAAAACAGTTCTGGTTTGGTTTAATAAGTTTCAATCTGTGATAAAAATGCCTCTCTATAAAGCATCATCCAATCTCTTATTGCTATGGAAATGCCGTTCGTAACCCACTTTGCAGGAAGCCTTTATATCAATCAATGCCGCACTGTTTTGTTTGTATTAATCTTGCTTTTTTTTTTTGGTTTTCCAAGTGATCGTAATATTAGGAACTGATAGCCTATTTTAGCTTCTTTCTAGATGCCACCCGTGATTTTGTGCAACTTCTGTAGCTCAAAATCAGACGAAATTCATACAAATGTCGCTATGGATGCATTTGATAATTTATTACCAATATATTCGAAATTATTGTAATACTATAAACCAAGACTTGTAACTTCCCATCTAGTCTTCTGAATAAACACGCAGCAGCAAGTTTCTATCGGAGTCCACTTGTTACTGATTTACAATCACCAATTTTAAAGGTGCATTATCCATTGTATTTTATTCTGTAGAGACTCAATAAGGTAATTTTCATGTCATATTTTAATTTATTTCCATGCATGTACATGTATATTCCCCCAGTCTTATCATTAGAGTTATCATTATTATAATAATATGTAGTAATTTTAACGTGTTTTTCTTGTTTTTTTAGGAATTGGCTTGGAAATATCCGATTAGATTCTTGGCCCAAAAACGTTAAGGTGAGTATAAAGACGTTGGCATGCGAAAACTGTCTGATATCATGTAGAACACGACTTCCCCGTTCAATTTGCTGTCCTGCTATGATATTATTAAAATATTGCAACTATTTCTCGTTAGATATTAAAAAAGATATCCAATAACCAACCACCCTTAATATTAACGATATAAAGTTCACTTTATGGCAGAAGGCCAGTGATTTTATAAATCATGGTAATCGATAGTTTTGTTTCGCTTTACATTTTAATATTATTTGTTTTACATGCATGTTGCCATGATACTTACTTATCGCGTGACAATTAAATCTATATGTTGTAAAATAAGCAATTATTAACTAATGAGCAATATTGAGCATTGAAAGCAATGTATGACGCATTATCACACAACCATGTACTATAAATAATCATATCCACAATTATGCTGCATCGAAACTATAAATGTGGTTTATGTATACAGCATGTTGGCGCAATCCTATCTTCAATTAGACATTTTGCATGACTGAACTATTTTTATATACTGTAGATAAAGACATGAATTGCAACTTATATTCGTTTTTTCTAAAGACATGTATTATAACTTAAAATTAATTTTCAAATGCTAGAATGGCGTTTATTATCTTAATTGCTTTTAAATGTCTTTAAAAATGTTTTTCAGTCATAAAACCTGTGTATGTACGTATTTCAAAATTTTTAAGTTTCAATAACTATTATCAATTTTGTGTAATAGACATGGCATGCATGTATACAAAAAAAAATGGAAACGCTTTTAGCAGACTACATTGTACAGACTACAGTAAACTCAATACTAACCAAAAACATGCTTTCTGCAAAAATGTTAAATGACTATATTATAATCGTGACGTGCAATATTACGTGCGAAATTCTTTTTGAAATTCTCACATGCTGAATATATCTATATGTTGCCATTAAAACTGCTGTACTAAATGTTTTGAAAGATTTCATAATGACCTACAATGTGTAGGTCATTATGTAATCTGCTCTAATGCATTTTGGATAATGTAAAAATTCAAACACATAATTAAATAGGCGTTATATATTGTCTTAATTTCTTAATACCTGATGCATATAAATTGCCATTATAGATCATGCTATTGATTTTTGGTAAATAGTTGGTAATGTTTAATAATGTCGCATTAGTTGTCAAGACAACTTTATTTCTTAAAATTATATATCTAAGCATAATATACGACAAAATTATTAGTAATCATTAGCCACATGTGGTATTGAGTCGGCGTAATTTTATTTCGACATTTTAAATTTGTTTTAAAAGTTGTAAAAATGTTTGGTGTTTTATTATTTATATTTGCAGCCTCTTTGGCCATACCAAATTGTGACGCATTTAAAGGGCAAATGTTTTATAGACAATTCAAATTCTTAAATACAAAAAATATCCAAATTCATGTCACATCTACTATTGGCTATTGTTCAGCTCTATGTCACTCTCAGCAGCAGTCCTGCATCGGGTTCTGTTACAACGTGAGTAATTTCATTAATTAGTTACCCGTTTTATACATTTATAAATGGCAATATGAATTCATTAAAGGTTTTCAATATTATAGAAATCAATTTGTGAACTATTTACTAATGTTACCGGTAATCAGATTATCGTTGATGTCAACGGCAAAGAATGTTATAGCATTCAATGCCCAGAGCGGGTAGGTTTGTTTTATCGATGTGTTTTGTAGACGTGAATGCAACATCTAAGTTTCGTTTATTTTACAGTATGTTACTTGTTTGAATGGCGGCACTATTAATATCACTTATTCTTCAACTTCTTCTTGTAAAGTAAATTGCGATTGTGCATTCCATCCAAATGGCACCTATTATAGAGGAAATCAGTGTGAACGAGGTACTGTTAACTGCGTTGGGCAGTAAGGGCCGGATTGTCTTTTTATATTCCGTACGAAAGATGCGTCCTATGATATCAGTGCATAAGTTAAAGAAACAAATGCATACATTTATATAGTATGTCAAAAATATTTGCTCTTTGCAGTCGCATTCATAGTGTTCTATAAAGACTATAAAATCTATCGAATATTAAAATTGCCCATCAAGCAAATAAGACCAAATACAAATTGGCCCTTGGCTCAATCTGACCCTGTAGATGCCTGTGCATGTATTTAATCTAATAGTAATACTACTATCCATGTTTCATGTTCTTACAGTTTGTCATTTTGAAACAAATCCCGGTAAAGATTTAAATGGAAATGATTTTACCGCCGAAGAGGGCATAACAGATGTTGATGTGTGCATTCGAAAATGTGCTAAATTGGCCGAGTGTGAAAGTTTCATGTTTAACAAGGATCGCCAAAGATGCGCTTATAAACCCATATCCCCGTTGACAAACCCCGATGTTACACTAATACCTACAGTTCAAACTGCTGTACTTTATGTAAATACTTGCTCTCCATAGATATATTATTGCTTGGTCCTGTAAATGCGCTAGTCACGTGCAGCATATAAGGTTTTTAATGTACAGATGACTATCCTTATTTATTTTTGTCTTTTCCCCACAGTTTTAACCGATTATGCATGATTTCTACGAATACTGATTCTAAAAACACGGTAATATATATTATAGGAATGGTTTTCTGCAAAATCAGAAAACGTATTTTTGGTGATTTCAACTCTATTTGTTATAGAGGGTAAACGAATAAAGACTCAGCGTTTTAATATCATTCAATCTCATTTAATTTCAGCAACTTTTTAAAATTCTGTTTAATTAAAAAAAAATATATATATATATATGTTTCAATTTTTTTTGTACTACCCTATCTTGATTACTTTCCAAATTATTTTTACCTTACATTTTTAATGTATTGAAATTGTTCAAGGTTTCGTAAATTCGTAAATTAAATTGATATTGGGGATACATTAAGAAAGAAAACATAAATTTGTATTACAGTAGCGCCTAATCTTCAATTAAATTCTAATAAAACTGGAATTATATAAGATAAGGTCAATTAATGTATTCCCAATGTTCAGCCTGATGCAAAGCAGTGTCGGCTTTAGTAGGCATCATAAAGTATGTGTTGTGTTTAGTGGTATATCATGTGGTATATCACGAATCAATCATGTTGTGCTCGTTTATTGGTAATGTTATCAACACGTTTTAATCTGTTAAATATTTATGAACCCTAGAAAATAAACGCTCATAGTGTAGCTAACGAACATTGAAACACTATATGTCATGCAATTCAAAATATAATCTATAAGCCACATTTTTTTTAAAATTAAATAGCAGATATTGTTGCATTGTTTAATTAAATGAATTTAGTTGCCAAGGTACATTATTGCATCATAAAGAGTTTGACAAATATATAAAACAGGGAACCATATTAAAAGGATTTCATTCCTGGAATATATTGCAAATTTCTTTAAAAACAACTTATTCATATATAAAACAGACAAAATATACAATTGAAAATGTTCAAAACATCATACGTGATCGTTATGTCATTAACATTATTGGTTTGTTTAACATTCGCACATTTTGGCGCATCAAAGATGTATAACAGACAGTTAAAATACCTCCCAAACGCAAGCAGTTTTCAGAAATATGCATCTTATTCAGCCATACATTGCTCAGCGCTTTGCCTCAACAAGCAGCAGTCTTGTTTCGGATTCTCCTATCAAGTGAGTTACAAGATTCTTTAATCATTTCAACATTTCACACGTGAATTCACCATTGCACAGAATAATTGTTATCGCTATATTTTTTATAGGATTTCATTTGTGAAATTGCAACAAGTTACCTGAATGATATGCAAGTCGACGACGGTACCGGCAAATATTTTTTTACCGAAAATTGCCCAAAATTCGTAAGTTTGGTTTATTTAGATCATGGCGTACTAAATAACATGAATGATCAAGGTTTCTTGCAGGATCTTATATGCTTAAATGGTGGCTATGTTAATGTTACACATTATTCATCAAATTGTGGTGAAGCAAGGTGCGTTTGTGCAGCTTATGTAAATGATACATATTATAAAGGAACTCAATGTGATCAAGGTAAATAATAGTGACAGTGTGTAATTTGGCTAACTTTATAAACATGTCATTTATTTTTAATGCAGCTTTGTGAAGTATTGCTGTTGTCCTTTTTTTTTCCATTTAGAATGTCAATTTATAAAATATGCCGGCAAGGAATTGTATGGTAATGATATTGGAATAGCCACTGAAATATTAGATCCAAATGTTTGTCTTCGAAACTGTTCTCTTTGGGATGAGTGTAAAAGTATGACGTTCAGTAAGATTGGAAGCAGATGCATCTACAAGCATAAATCTCCACTGACTAACCCTGAATTGAGTCTTACCAACACTAATGCAGCAAATTCCTACTATGTATTGGATTGCTCGGAATAACTGACTTTGGTACTTATACAGTTTTGAACTTATGCCACGAAGTTATTTTTTTAAGAGTTTGTGTGACATTACTTTCCGAAAATAACTATTATAAAAGTTATTTACTTAACTAGATGTTCATGTTTAGAATCATATTTATTAGGTCATATTTTTCTTTGTTCCACACAATATTAATTTGTAATTCCACGATTAATTGAGTAAAATACAACAACATGGAGATTTAATAAAGTGTGTAATAGTATAGTGTTTGTATCCCAATTAAAATATGTATTGCAAATTTACACACCAGTAAAGAACAATTATAACTTACAGAATATTCAGTAACTAACGATTGTCAAAATACAAGTTTAATAGGAGAAATTAACTTCTTACCAAACTGAAATTTCAATTAAAGTTCAGCCTGATGCAAAGCAATCGTCATTAGTAGACATCATAAAAAGTATTTGTTGTATTTCGTGGTATATTGTTAATCAATCGCGCTGTGCTAGTTTATTGGTAATGCTATCAACAAGTTTTATTCTGTTAATTATTTATAAACCCTAGAAAATATACGCCCATAGTGTACAATAGCAAGTAACTAGGTAACCTTGAAACACTATCTGCAGATCGTATAATTCAAAATATCAATTCAAAACATATAACAAAAAATATATAAGTGTAATCCATATAGATCAGATTTTTAAAAATCAAATGGTAGATAATGTTGCATTGTTTAATTGAATGAATTTAGTTGTCAAGGCGCATTATTATATCATAAAAACTTTGGCACATATACACGACATTGCACAGTATATTTATATAATATCATTTCTGGAATATATTGTCAAATTATTTAAAACGTTAATAATATAAAGCAGACAACGTATTACAATTGAAAATGTTCCAAACTTCATACTTGATCATTATTTCATTAAAAATAATTCTTTATTTAACATTGGTAATTGCTGCCACTTCAAAAGTGTACAATACACAGTTAAAATACCTCCCAAACGCAAGCAGTTTGCAGAAATATGCATCTGATTCAGTCATGCAATGTGCAGCGATATGCCTCAACAAGCAGCTGACCTGTTTCGGATTCACCTATCATGTGAGTTACAAGATTATTTAATCATCTCAACATTTAACATGTGCAGGAGCAGATTACACAGCAGAATTGGTATCGCTTTATTTTTTATAGGATTCCATTTGTGAAATTGCGACAAATTACCTTAATGATATAAAAATCGATGATGACAGCGGCAAACTTTTTTTTATGGATAATTGTCCAAAATTCGTAAGTTTGGTGTATTTAAGACATGGTGTACTAACTACTACCATAAATGATGAAAATTTCTTTCAGAATCTTATTTGCCGGAATGGTGGCTTTGTTAATGTCACACGTTATTCATCAAATTGTGGTGAAGCAAGGTGCGTTTGTGCAGCTGATATAAATGGTATATATTACAAAGGACCTCAATGTGATCAAGGTAAATAATAGTTACAGTGTATAATGCAGGTGCTTGCATAAGCAGCTCATTTTTCTGAATAGATTTGTATGAAAATGTCCCGGTTTGTCTTTCTTTTTAGGATGTCGCTTTATTGAATATCCTGGCAAGGATTTGAATCTTAACGATATTGGATTAGACAATGGAATATTAGATCCAAAGATTTGTCTTAAAAAATGTACTCCATGGGTTGAGTGTAAAAGTATTATGTTTAATATGGGCCAAAAAAAATGCATCTACAAAAATAAATCTCCCTTGACTAATCCTGAATTGAAACTTAGCGACACTAACCCTTCAAATATGTATTATGTAATGGATTGTTCTCACTAACTTATGACTTTGGCACTTCTGAGGTTTTGAACTTTTGACACGAAGTTGTTTTTGTTATTTTAATTATTGTAACATTACTTTGTACTTGTTACTTGTGTGTCAAACTCTCTAGTATAGAGAGTTTGAGCAATCCAACGCTAACGAAACGATAACGATAACGGTAACGAGAAACAGCGCGGGAAGTCCGGAATGCCTTGCTTAGCATAAGGTAGTCCTTGACATTCCAGTCCGTCAGCGCTGTTTGTCGTTATCGTTACCGTTATCGTTTCGTTAACGTTGGATGGCTCAAACTCTCTATTAACTAATTGAACAGTACATTATTCTATACATGTATAGAATCAAATTTATCATGTTATCTTTAATCTACACTTTTATCTTAGTTTGTAATTTCACGATTACTGGAGTTAAATGCAATTGCATGAAGATACAATTCATTATAATATAGTCTTTGTAGCCCAATTAAGAATATGTAATGGAATTCTATACACAAATAACAATTATCACTCACAGAATATTCAATAACCAATGATAGCAGAAATATAATTTTAATAGGATATTAATAGGAACTTTTTACCAAAGTGAATTTCCGAATTTAACCGTGGATGAAGAAGAATTCATTTTTGTTTTCGGAATAACTTATTCTGAAAATCGTGTAAAAACGATTTTGTACAAACACAATTTTGTCTATATAGCGTATTTTGTTTATTAAACTTAACAGGGATTTGTTGCAAGTTAATAAGCATTTTTTATTAATTTTTTCTTTGCTGGGAGTTCATTTTTGATTATGGGCTTAGTTTATTTACTGTTAGTCATTGTTTAGCTGTCTTGCATCGGATTCTGTTACAATGTGGGTTGATAACTGCATTAATAATTTACTTAATCTGAACTTAAATACATCTGTTCACATGCAGCAGTTGAATTTCATTAA